>JARKHS020012456.1:60000-260549 GCA_030143305.2 Amblyomma americanum | reverse complement strand
GGCGTCTAGTTTGCGTATTTTAGATAAGCAAAAGAAAAGTTTCCAATTGATAAGATTAAGTTGGCATACTATTGGTAGATAGAAAGGCCCCAAAACATTTTCGTCCATATTTATAGAAGGTGTTTCAAGTCAATCATTGCAAGAAATCGCGAAAGCAGCAAAATGCGTTAAAATAGTTTCTTTACATGTCGATGATAGACTTGAATTTCGCAATGATAGCTTGTGACAAAGAATGCTGGGCTGAAAGGTGTTTTCGTTGCACAAAGTGAGGTCTAACTCCCATTTCCCAAATAATTTGCCCCAGATAATGGTATCTTTAGCTTTGTTGTAGATATTGCACAACAGCAGACGTTGAATTCTTATGAACATTCTTATAATGTGCAATATCTGGACAGAATTTAGAAACTATAAAAATCCTTTTTTAGCGCGATCCACACCCCTTGCTGTTCTGTTTTCTTCATATTTTCGCAGTATTATTTGCTTATGTGTGAAAGATGTAAGGCCCAGCTGGTTTAGAAAAGCTTCCGTGTCCACCTGAATGACCGCGTGAAGGCTCTTGCCGAAACACGCGCGCAGCTGGAAGTCTTCCCTAGGTTTTTGATAAGCTTGCTGGAGCCGCCCTATGCGCCCATGAACACACAGATAACTAAGCACAATTCAGGCGTCTTTACACTTAGTGGATGGTGTAGTCGATCACGAATTGACGCCAACAAGATAGTCAAAAACAGCGCCACTTCAACTCTAGCACCCTTGGATTGTTAATGCGGGACGTGCTGTCTCCCAAGGACTCCTTTTAAAGCTTTAAAGGTAAAGGCATTTCGAATGTAATGGTTGGAACCTATGATGGTTTCATTTGCAAGAGTGCAAAGCAGCAGGTCCGAACAGCCGGAAAAGTGATAGCGGTGAAAGTCCATTTAAATTTCGTTAACTATCCGCCATTTGTAGGAACAGTTATGACACATTTATGTAGTTTCCCCAGAATATAGCTTGAAAGTCGATCTTAAAATGTGCTTTCCGGTAAGGGCTGCACATCACCAAATTTGCGAGAAAAAAACATGTGAGGCCCTTGCCCGCATGTGTAAAGAACATTATGAAGCTGCTCATGTTCACGGCTAAGACGACGAAATGCGAGGCGCCGCTGCATTAGAGAGAGAGTTGCAGTGCAGTGGTAAAAACATTTAGGCAACCCATTTCAACATTAAACGATGTGCAATGCGCAACAGACAGACACGAGCCCTCACTTGCGTTTTTCTCAATGAACTCGATGCGCTACTTTGCATCCATCCTTTTGGGCTAAAATGTGTATCAGCTATTCCTACTTGGCATGCTGGAGTGAACCGTAGAGTGATTCAAGAAGAATAAAACTTACAAGGCGTGAGAAGCTGGACGCCATCGTGCCACGTAAGCTCGTTGATGATGCTGCTGTCTGGCACGCCCCTCAACATTCACATCTGCATCGCCTGAGCACATCCGCTAGTCCAAATACGTTTTTAGGCGCACCACTTCGAACAGGAGAACACTTGACCGCAGAATACAACCACCGAAGTAAAGTGAGCACAGTAGGTACCACTTCAACGTGATGTCCCCATCGGAATGCTCCTTTCCTTCGTAGCAGTGGTCGCCTGTAGTATACGCATTGCAGCGTATGTATCGCCAGCCAGACTCGGAGGCTCGAGACACCAGTGAAAATATCAGGTGGGTTCCTGAGGGGACTGCCCCTGGCCACAATGAAGGTGGCTAGCTGCGTGTCGAACTGCGGTTCACCTCTGACGATGCCAGAAAAACTCCGTCTACATCTCCAACCCTCTTCGGCGACAAAGAAGCGAGTACCGCCGGCCACCATCGCCGGGCACCACTTTTCGGCGCTACTTCGGAATGGCGGTTCGCTCGACATCAACGCAGCGTGCCGATCGCGCATGAACTCGCTGTGAGTTGCGCCCGTGGAGAGCGCCTTCGCCACGTACGTGCCAGGGTCAGTGCACACGCGGAGCTCTCCGCTCCGCAGCTTGGGAACTAGCTTATCGGCGGTGTCGTCGGAGTCGAGCCGCTGGCCGACGCCGACGCTCATCGTCAGCAGGCTCTGAACGTAGGCCGAGAGTAGGAACATGCCGAGAGCCGAGAAGGCGTCCCGGGAGTCGTGAGCTCAGGTAGCGGGGGTACGCTGGTGACAGGCTGAGAACAGCGGCCAACGTGGCGACCACGATACGTCCCATGTGGAATCGTGCGCTCCTTCCTTCCGTTCTTTTGAGGACACAAATGCAAGCGACAATAGCAGAGAAGATCGTTTCGACACCGTGCGAGATGAGTTTCAGCCGCCAGATTTTTTTTTTCTGAATGTGGTAGCCGAAGCTCATGTCGTTTGTATGACGCTCAGCCATTGAGCTACACGAATAAACTACACACACGAGCGCTGGCTGCCAACAAGGGATTATGTAATCATTCACCTGTATGTGGAAAAAAGAAGCCGTAGGTGTTAATCAAGCCACCAAGAAAGTTTAGCTCTTTTTCCGAGAAGAGCTGAATTTTCTGGGCGGCTTGATGAACACCTAAAGTTTCTTTTGTGCCACATACAGCTGAATGTTTCAACTATCCCTTGTTGGTTGTCTGCGCTCCTGTGTGTCGTTTCTTCGTGTTGTCCGCGTTTCATCGCGCTGTTTCTAAGTGCTGTCGATTGGAAACCGCCCCGCAGTGGTTATGTGCCATCTTTTTTGAGGCCAACCAACCAACCAATCAACCAACGAACTGAAGGCGCACCCATACCTTGGCACCAGTCTACCCTCTTATTTGGGCTCTCCTTACTGAACCCTGGCCAATCCCCGTCGTGGGTATGTGCCATGTCGTTAAAGAAACAACAACAACGAACGGCCGCGTTTCAGCTTATGTCTTTTACAATGGCGCAGTCGACGAACGGCGATCCCGAGCCGACCGCTCTTTTCCCTCAGCCCGTCCTTCGCAGCGGCCGGGAAGTTCCACGACCAGCTAGCTGCGCGCCTACCGCCTCCCTTTACTTCGCGGAGGGCGTCAATGCCTCCTCGGTGGAAGCGGCCCTGGACCACACCCCTTCGGAGGCTTTAGTAACGGCTCAGGCCTCCCTTGGTGGATTTTTCGCTCCTTCCCGAATTCGTGTACGCTATCTGCCAGCCCATCTTTCCGGCGTCGCTGCCGGAATACGGGGACTTTCCTGAGGACCCAGCGCAGTGGGTTGAGGCCATCGAAACGGCTGCCCAGCGCTCTGCCTGGTCTTCCGAGACCACTCCGGCCGTGGCGGAAGACCGTCTCCGCGCTGGCGCTCAGGATTGGCACCAGTATGAAGGTCGGCACTACCCCACCTGGTCGGCTTAAACAGCAGCCATCGTGGCTGGTTTCGCCCCACTTCCAAGCGCGCATGATGCTAAGTACATGCGGACGCCTTCGTGCGCCTATCAGTCGTACTGGAGGACACCTCGTGTCGTCGCGGAATGCACTCTTCCTCCATGACGTCTGCCGAGGTTCCGCGCATGCAGTATCAACACGGAGAGGTGCAGCCGGGAACGAGCGCCCCGATTTCTCGGGAGCGTGTGCGAAAGGCGGTGAAGTGCCTCAACTTGGCGGGTGGATACAGCTTCCTCCATCACAGCGACACCGTTGAGGACGCTTTCATTCATCGGACCGCGATGGAACACGGGAAGCCAAGGAAGTTTCATCGCATCCGGGAAGCACAGGAGGTTGAATTGGAAGTCATTGATGAGAAGGAAGGTCGCAAAGCGGCAAAAGCTGTTATACTGGGCGCGAATTCCGCGCAAAGTATTTGCAGCAATGTCGAGAAGCAACACATCGGCACCCCACCTTATGAGGTTGTGGTCGGCCAGCAGCCTCAACTGACCGCAGCGTCCAAAGTGGCAACTCAAATCAATATTGGAATCCCTGTGACACGACGGGAAGCCACGACAATGTGCTGTGTGGTCGTGCATGTGTTTTTCAGATCCGCAGTCGTGGCCGAGTGTGAAGTGATAGCGAAGACGAGCAGGAAGTGACGAATGCATCCGGAGGTGAAGACGATGAAGACTAATAAAAGCTAGGAGTTGAACTTGATCTTTATTTACCAGAAAGGCTGGTGGGTCACCTATGCTAAACGTTGTAATCAAACAGCTTGACGAGGCCCACGCAACCCTTACAAGGCAACATAGACGAGACCACTAAATAATAACAATACTAATAAAAATGATGATAAAAATGTTAACATGAAATATTCAGCTTTAACAAACACTTAAAAACACTTACAAGTAGGTCCGTAGAAAATGTGTACACTAACAGTGCATTTTTGTTACAGATTGACACAAATCGCATGAATATTGAGAAGGCATCTTCATCAGCAATTGTAAGGAATCTGTGAAGGAATAACTCAGAAACACTGTAGCGAAAAACTACGTTGCAAATTGGAAAAAAGCTGTAGCAGTTTGTTTTAATAATAACTTATTTATTTCCATCAGTGATGGAGGAGACTGCGAGTAAAAGTCGCTTTAGAGGCAAGCGACTTGACTAGAGCCCGCAGCCTCCTTTACAAGGCAAACAGCGATTGAGCAGGAGATATACATAGCAATTGACCACATGTGAAATTTGCACAAAAAATAAACGCAAAAACACAGATTACCTGAAAAATGCTCTTCAATTATTTAATAAAGATTGAGTGACAAAGTGTTGACGTAAAGCACGTACATCAGTTATATAAGTATCAAGACTTGATTTCAGAAACAAATTTAAAACTGTTGGTAGTGTGTATGATATCTTTTGTGTAGAATAATTGGCACGCGGAGTGACTACCTTCCACTGTTCCGTACACCTTGTGATGTAAGGATGTGTGCTCCTGGTGAGATTAGATAACTCATGAAGGAACTGTAAATTCTCTTTTACCTCCCGTTTGAAAGCTTGACTTAACTTGTAATGATAAAGGTTAAACACGGGTATTTGCTTTCGGAAATAAATCTGATGTGTGGGCATTGTAAGGCATGTCAAATAGTACTCGCAAAAACTTTTTCTGAAGTATATGTATCTTTTCTAGATTCGTAGGTGATGTGGTACCCCACACGAGCAGACAGTAATAAAGTGCAGAGAAAAATAGAGTGTTATAAACAAAAACCTTCATTCTGTAAGGTAATAGTGGTCTCAGCCGCACCATCATGCCAATTACACGAGATAATTTGTCCAATATCGATTCTATGTGCATGTCCCAAAGCATATTCTGTGTGAAAATAACTCCAAGTATTTTAAAACTATCTACAATTTCTGTTTACATCGTCATAGACAAGGTTGACGGAAGTGATTATTTGCTTAGATTTGGGCCTAAAGATTATTGCTCTCATTTTGTTTATATTGATTTGTAGACAGTTTTGTTTTGACCATAAATGAAGAATTTTCAGAGCAGTGTTAGCTTTATTCTCAAGGCTACTAATGTCAGGTGATGAAAAAAATATACTCGCATTGTCTGCGTTCATTACGTATTTCGCATCTTTATAGATATTTACTAAGTCATTTATATATACAATAAACAGGAACGGGCCAAGAATACTACCCTGAGGAACGCCGCTGGTGATATGTCTCAAATTTGAGCGGCTATTGTTTATTTCCACGTATTGATAGCGATTATCAAGATATGATTTTATAAGGCTTCCACAGTGCCCTCGAATACCTTAGATTTCAAGTTTATCAAGTAGAACCGAATGAAGGATGCAATCAAATGCTTTAGTAAAATCAATATAAATACCAAGGACAATGTTCTTAATTTCAAATTGCGAAAAATAAATTCTTTTTGATGAAGTAGTGCTAATTCTGTAGACCGTCGTTTTCTAAATCCAAACTGGGCTGGAGAAATTAGGCTATGTTTGTCAAAAAAATTCGAAACCTGCATTAGTATTAGTTTTTCTAGTCCCTTCGAAAAAAACAGGTAATATAAAAATGGGCCTGTAATTTTTAGTATCTTTAACGTCACCTTTCTTGAACAATACCGACACTCTGGCTATTTGCATCCGTTTAGGAAAGATAGCGCTTGACAAAGACAGATTAAAAATATAGGCAATATACGGGGAAATGATATCAAGCACATACTTGATAGGGCGAACCTGCATGCCTTCTGCATCGCAACTTGAGCTATTTTTTATTGAAAGGAGAACTGATGTCCCCTCGTGCTCAGTAAAGGGGTGAAGAAAGAGTGAAGATGAATTTCTGTTTCGTATAAATTCACTAATATCAGACGACGCACTACCACCAGAAAAGTTTACAAGGTAATCATTAAAAACATTTGCAAGAGCACTTCCCGATACTTCGTTTCAACCAAGTATTAGAGTTTGTATTCGCGGAGCTGATTTTCAACGATTTAAGACATCATTTAAATTTCTCCATAAGGTATCAGGTTTGTTCAAACAACCCTCGAATACTGCATGAAAATAGGACTTCCCATGCAATTTTAGTTCCTTATTTAGCTTGTTCCTATATGACTTGTATTCCTTTAATGTACTTGGATCCTTAGTCTTGAACAACTTCTGATAGAGGACATTTTTATAATTATTTCGTTTTAGCAATTCGGGGGTTATCCATGGCTTCCGTAATTTTTTACCGAGCCTGAGCTTTTTTTCTGGAAAATGGTTCTTATATATTCGAGAGACTTCATCAATAAGCTTGCCGTACGCGATTTCAACGTGATCTTTTTCTAAAATTTGTTTAAGGTCGCACCGTAGAAGTTCGTCTGTGAAGCTATCTAGACGTATATGAGTAATATTTTGACATAGGATATACTCATGCTTCCTGTTCTTTCTAAAGTTGTGTTTTCTTATAAAGAGAAATACTGGAAGGTGATCACTAAGATCGTGTGACATCACGCCGGCAGTAGCATGTTCAGTGTCAGAATTCGTAATGAGCAAGTCCAACAATGTTTCACTTTCGGATGTAATCCTTGTTGACGTACGGATTAAATTTTCATAACCATTTGAAGCTAAAATATTTACCATAGTTTTTTTGTGGTACAGAAGGGGTCAGCATGTCGATATTAAAATCACCAGCGGACACCAAGTAATTGCTATTTTCTGCAGTAAAAGACAGCAGCTGTTCATAAAAAGAAAGGAACTGAAGAACACATCCATTTGGAGGCCTGTATCAAACAGAAAATATGTACTCATTCGCACCAACTGTTACGATTTCAAAATCTTCGCAACAAACACAAAAGTCGGGAAGCAATTCACAACTTACACGTTCTTTCAACAACAGCAAAACACCACCGCCACGGTGGTTTGTTCGGTTCACACAAAACGATTGATAATGTCTTAACTTAGGCACGTCACGACGAGCTCTGCACCAAGTTTCACTGAGCATTACAGCATCAAACAAAAAATGAAAACCATTGATAAAGTCATCTATATCTCTTTCTTTGTTATAGAGCGAACGAACATTAAGGTGAAGACACTTCAATGAACCAGCATGTTGATTTGAGACAAGATTATCTACCTCATGCGGAAAGAAAGGACTATCAGTAGCCATCTTTAAGCGGGAAAGATCAACTTCAGTACGCTCACAAAAGAGCAGGCTCAGGAAGGAAGGTCTGATCTGTGACGCACTACGATCACAGAATCGCCCTCGGTCTTTCGCAGCAAGATCTTTCCATTCCTGTGCCAGGCGAATTTGTTCCCATTTAGTTTCGCCCAGTCTTTAGCCTCTCGAAGCAGTTGCCGGTTCTAACTAGACATGTTTTCCTGAAAGAACACCTTGGACTTATTTTCCCTCAGCTTCGAGAGGCTGTCCAGCCATTGGTCTCGCACAGATTGCCTGAGATACCTCACAATTTTGCCAGGAGTGAGGCCGGCTTTGCATGGAAGGCGGTGAATGGCAGTGACATCGGTTTCACTAAGTACAGGGACCTCAATCAATGTGGCAAGAGAATTAACTTTCTCAAGCAAATTTTCGTTGTCAGCTGCACTAACACCGTGAATTTCTAGGTATAACTTGCGGTTTCTCCATTCCAGCTCATTTAGATCCGCCTGTAACTTCTTTGTCGCATCGTCACTAGCGTGAGAGCTCTGTTCAAGGTGTTCAAGCCTTTTCCGGATTTCTTTCGTGTCCTTTTCTTGTACAGCCAATCGTGCCAACATCTCGTCATACTTACCAGACATTAGTTGTACCGAGCGCTCAATGCTTGGCACAGTCTCTCTGAGCGGCAACAACTCATCCAACTTTTCAATCAACTTTATTCAGCATATTTTGTCCTGAAGAGCAGAAAAAAAATGCTAGGGTAGGAGCAAAAAGCCACAAACTCAGTAGCTTGACGAGGCTCCCACCCCTAATTGACAAGGCCAACAGACTGTCACGTTATTACATATATATACACACACACAAATATATATATATATATATATATATATATATATATATATATATATATATATATATATATATATATATATATATATATATATATATATATATATATATATATATATATATATATATATATATATATATATATGCAGGACTTAGAACCAGCGAAGAAAAAAAAAGTATGCAATGGAATGTGCAGTAAGACAGGTGCTATATCTGAAATAGTTTTGATGTGAGAAATGAACATGTATCTGTGTTAACTCGTCGCAGACTATTTATACATATGAAGATTACAATTCAACGCACAGAAAATGAAAGAAACATATCTAGCAGGAAAACAAAAAAAAATCGCGTCAACAGCTCCAAAGGGTCAAATATAATCGGGTGTACACAAGTTCACATAATAGAAGCAGGAAAATAGACGATGATAAAAAGATACAATACATCCGCAATACAAAAGCAGTTTGTGTCGGAGAAACATAATTAAACTCATATGTCTTCAAGAATAAGGTATTTCTGCCACTTGTATTTGCTAAGGTTATGTATATCTATATTTTTATTTTGTAGGAAATTCAAATATGTAGGCATGTGGTACTGCAGCATGTGCCGACCCTGATTAGTGCGGGAAGAAGGTATAGACCAGTGTTCTCTGTTTCTGAATATGTAGGGCACTTCTAAAGGTCGATGTAAATTACATAAGTTGAGGAAAGTTTCGTTGTTAGTTTGAACACTGTTTGTACTTCATAATGAGGTTAAGTTTATGTATGTGGTCTATGGGGAGTACATTAAACGAAGCAAAAAGTTCTCTTGTATGGGCGTCATATGAGGCATTTGCTACATGACGAATTGCTTTCTTTTGTAATAGCATCAATTTGGTAAGGTTGGATTGAGTTGTGTCCGTCCGTACAAGACTGCAGTAGTTAATATGGGGAGCGAAAATTGAATTATAAAGGATTAACTTAATTTTAGTCGGAAGCATCGTTCTAAACTTACACAGTACGCCACAAGCTCTTGCCAGGTTTCCCGCCACGCGTTCCACGTGGGCATTCCAGTTTAGATGTTGATTGAACGTCACACCCAATGTTTTTATTTCTTTAACGACTTTTATTTGTTCGGAACCGAGTTTTATGTCGATATCCCGACTGATAACCTTTTGTACAGGAGTAAATAATATGGCTCTTGTTTTAGCAACGTTAATTTGTAAACTATTTATTTGAGTCCATTGAGAGAATTTTTCAAGTGTAACATTTGCGAAATCAGTGAGTTCTTCAATAATGGCTGACTGGAAAAAAATGCTTGTGTCGTCTGCATAAATGATGTAAGATGCAAGTGTGCTGGTGTTTACTATATCATTTATGTAAATATTAAATAAAACCGGTCCGAGTATACTGCCTTGCGGCACACCTGAAGTGACATTTAATAGGGAAGAGTGAGCTTTGTTAATCGCGACGCATTGTTTACGGTGGTTTAAATATGACTTGAGAAGGTTACCAGAAACTCCTCGAAATCCATAATGCTCTAACTTTGTAGATAAAATTTTGTGGTCAATTCTGTCAAATGCTTTCGAGAAATCGATCAGAATACCTAGGGTCATTTTGTTATTTTCAAACCCTCTAAGTATTAATTCCTTCTGCGTCAACAAAGCTAATTCAGTGCACATACCTCGACGGAACCCGAATTGCTGTGGAGATAAAAGCTTGTGCTTATCACAGAAACTGGTGATTCGCTTGCATATTATTTTTTCTAGACCTTTGGAAAAAACGGGTAACACTGAGATCGGTCGATAATTTGAAAAGTTATTTTGATCGCCTGATTTATATATCACTCCTACTCTTGCACACTGCATAATATCTGGAAAGGTACCAGTATGTAAACACGTATTGTAAATGTGACAAAGAGCTGGAGTCAGCAGGTCTAAGACGTATTTAACGGGTTTAATTTCAAGATCATCAATGTCCCGGGCTTTACTATTCTTTAAGGACATAAAGGTAGAGTAAATTTCTTCATCAGTAGTCGGTTCAAAAAAGGCAGATTTAGGATCGGGTGCACCTAAATATTTTTTAATTTCAGCGCTGTCTTGTATAAGTGTTCCCGAGGAAAGATTTGTAAAGTATTTGTTAAACTCGTCCGCTAGGTCCTTCCCTTCTAGTGTTTTAGCATTTACTGTTAGTTGAAGTACTTGATTGTTGCGTGTGCCAGTATTCAATATTTTGTTAAGTTCGCGCCATAAAACATCAGTCTGACTAGTTGAATTGTTAAATAAGTTTTCAAAATACGCATTTTTTGTTTCACGCAACGTGGTTGTGACAGAATTTCTGTATTTTTTGAAAGCTGAGAGGTCATCTAAGCTCCTTGTCTTCACGAACTTTGCGTATAGTTGTTCCTTTCTCTTAATCATTTTAAAGCACTCATCTGTCATCCAAGGCTTGCGTAACTTTTTAGATTTGTTTACAGTTTTCAGCCTAAAACATGTGTGATAGCATGACTTAAATAATGAGAGAAATATTTCATATGCTTGCTGAGCATTTTGGCACGCAAAAACCGGACTCCATTTTATACTGCTTATTTCATTCCTAAACACCTCTAGGGTCCTGGAACTTATATCTCTGACAGTGTACGAATCGGAGTGGCTAATCTTTCTCTTAAGAAATGTATTACATTTGTAGATCATGTATATAGGAAAGTGATCACTTAGTCCCGTGATTATTCGGCCCGACTTAACACAGTCACTCATATTATTAGTCACAAATACATCTAAAAGGCTCTCTGAATGATCGGTGATTCGTGTTGGCTCTGTTATGACATTGCCACAAGATAAAGAAGTAAGCAAAATTTGAAATTCACGCGAGGCAGCAGTGTTACCCAACAGATTAATGTTACAGTCACCACCTATAATGATTTGCAGCTTATTTGTAATTGTGAAATTCAAGAGCGTTTCTAAAAACTTAAAAAAGCGGTTTATGTTCCCATTAGGTGGTCGGTAAATGACAGCAAACAACTTATTTTCACTTTGAGTTGTTATAACCTCGTAATCAGCATTAATTTCAGATAAGTCTGGCTGCACAGCACATGCGAACTGTTTTGATACCAGCTGTAGTACACCGCCACCACGTCGGTGGGACCTATTCAGAAAAAAACTCTCGTATCCCGGGAGATTCAAAACATCAGCTGCAGAAGAATACCACGTCTCGGTAGCCATAATAACATGAAACTTGAAACGGAATTCGGCAAGAAAAATAACCAGTTCGTCGTTTTTCTTTCGCGCACTTTGGGCGTTGCAATGCAGAACACTGATATAACTGTTGCCAGAAGGACAGGTAACATCGTTAGGAGCAGCCATCAAAAATAATCAGACAAGTACAAAAAGAGCAGGCCGTAGGCACTCAGGGAGAGGCGGTTGCATTGGGAGAGGCGGTTGTGCTGCGCATCTTATCCAGGTCGGACTCACAATCAATTCGGATAACTCGGGACGTTTCCGTTTTCCGTGCGTAAACCCTGCCGTTCTTTACCCATGCGTAACGCCAGCCCACCTCCCGTTTTTTGCCAATTGTCATCCCAAGCAACTTTTTCATTTTTGGGCACAGATGCTCATTAACAAAGACAGACTGTTTCTCTGAGAAACCTAGTTCATCTGCACCGAACCGAATTCTCCGTGCTTTCTGAAGAATGGCATCGCGCTTAGCGCGGTTGTTGAATGCTACTACAATGTTGTTTCTATTCGTGTTTTGCTGCGGCCTTTCTTCGACAGTATCGTCGTCGCCGTCTTTCTGGTCAGCGGCAGTGCTTCGCACAGGCACCCGGTGGCAGATTTCAACATCTTCTTGCGTTATAGATTCGCCAAGTGCGTCACCAAGCCTGCCAAGAACATCAATCAAATTTTCGTTTTTGTTCTCAGGAATGCCTTTAATCTCAAGATTTTTTTTCCTCGAGTACTGATCCTGTGCGGTGATCCGCACCGAGTTTTCATTTGCCATCTTTTTTAGTTGTTCAAGTTCTTTGATCAGCTCCTCATTTGTCACTTTCAGAGCGGCATTCTTTCAGATCAGCACAGTCTCTACGAAAGTCCTCGACATCTTTGTTCATGTGCTCTAGACTAGCCTTCAGTTCCCTTATTTCTTTGCGCATTTCACGCTTGAAATCAGCTATCTCAGTTCCCATGATGAACAACAAACACGTTTACACTGGTCGTAGGTAATAGCAACTGGCAATAGCAACTGGCAGCAGAAGCAACGGGAAAGACTTAGAAATAGTAATGCAACAAAGTTGCGAGAATTCCAACCTGCGAAACAAGCAGAAAATGAGCGTGTGCTCGGTCCGCTGCGTCCGCTGCCAAGTGTCTCTCGAAGCCGCTGCGTCGTCCTTTTCACAGCCTCGGGTGAAGACGATGGTCACGTGGTCAGACGTAGGGAGCGTCTCCGGCGTCCAGCACAGTCGCACCAGTTCGTCAGTATCAGCTGTTTTGTTTCCCGCTGGCTTGCACTTGATATGAGGCGTATGTGTTCACGTGCGCCTGCGAAACAAGCAGAAAATGAGCGTGTGCTCGGTCCGCTGCGTCCGCTAAAAGCGACCTTATATCAGTTAGTTCATCAGCTGACGACTTCCCGCTTGAGCCTTCACTATCCTTTCCTGCAACACTGCAAGCAGAGCAAGTCCACTTTTGTTTAGCCGATTCAATTTTTTTCTTATGTTGTTTATCCGATAAGCCAGCACATGTCCCAATGTGAAAAAGCCCCTTAAATTCGCCACATGACACAGCCATTTTATCTGAGCTAACAGCTTCATTGCATGAGCAACAGGTGCCTACAGATAGAGAAACACAGGGAAGCAGACTCGATTGGCGGCAGCGGTAGAGTAGACAACATGAAATGAACTAAAGAGCGAATGTTACAAGGCGTGGACTAACCCGCGTAGAACAGGGGAAAGTAAGCCAATGTGCCAGGGTCGCTACCGCTGCTGCCAAAGTGTCGTTGTCTTCCACGTCGGCGGCTTTTATAGCAAGGAATCGGGACGGCAGTGGCACCCGGTGGCAGAAATCGTCGACGCTATCAGCTGTAGATAGCAGCCAGGCTGAAGAATCCGCACGTGTAGGTAACACGGGAACGATGCAGCACCAAAAACAAAAAAAGGTAGGTAGCGCCACAAGGACTACCGCCGGAGACACAACGTCCGTCGAAG
The DNA here is from genome assembly GCA_030143305.2 of Amblyomma americanum. Lineage (NCBI taxonomy): Eukaryota > Metazoa > Arthropoda > Arachnida > Ixodida > Ixodidae > Amblyomma > Amblyomma americanum. The sequence goes on along the minus strand of JARKHS020012456.1, from coordinate 247,034 downwards.
AATCTGCGTAGAACAGGGGAAAGTAAGCCAATGTGCCAGGGTCGCTACCGCTGCCTCCAAAGGGTCGTTGTCTTCCCCGTCGGCGGCTTTTATAGCGAGGAATCGGGACGGCAATGGCACCCGGTGGCAGAAATCGTCGACGCTATCAGCTGTAGATAGCAGCCAGGCTGAAGAATCCGCACGTGTAGGTAACACGGGAACGATGCAGCACCAAAAACGAAAAGGGTAGGTAGCGCCACAAGGAAAACCGCCGGAGACACAACGTCCGTCGAAGAATCTGCGTAGAACAGGGGAAAGTAAGCCAATGTGCCAGGGTCGCTACCGCTGCCTCCAAAGGGTCGTTGTCTCCCACGTCGGCGGCTTTTATAGCGAGGAATCGGGACGGCAATGGCACCCGGTGGCAGAAATCGTCGACGCTATCAGCTGTAGATAGCAGCCAGGCTGAAGAATCCGCACGTGTAGGTAACACGGGAACGATGCAGCACCAAAAACGAAAAGGGTAGGTAGCGCCAGAAGGACTACCGCCGGAGACACAACGTCCGTCGAAGAATCTGCGTAGAACAGGGGAAAGTAAGCCAATGTGCCAGGGTCGCTACCGCTGCCTCCAAAGGGTCGTTGTCTTCCCCGTCGGCGGCTTTTATAGCGAGGAATCGGGACGGCAATGGCACCCGGTGGCAGAAATCGTCGACGCTATCAGCTGTAGATAGCAGCCAGGCTGAAGAATCCGCACGTGTAGGTAACACGGGAACGATGCAGCACCAAAAACGAAAAGGGTAGGTAGCGCCACAAGGAAAACCGCCGGAGACACAACGTCCGTCGAAGAATCTGCGTAGAACAGGGGAAAGTAAGCCAATGTGCCAGGGTCGCTACCGCTGCCTCCAAAGGGTCGTTGTCTCCCACGTCGGCGGCTTTTATAGCGAGGAATCGGGACGGCAATGGCACCCGGTGGCAGAAATCGTCGACGCTATCAGCTGTAGATAGCAGCCAGGCTGAAGAATCCGCACGTGTAGGTAACACGGGAACGATGCAGCACCAAAAACGAAAAGGGTAGGTAGCGCCAGAAGGACTACCGCCGGAGACACAACGTCCGTCGAAGAATCTGCGTAGAACAGGGGAAAGTAAGCCAATGTGCCAGGGTTGCTACCGCTGCTGCCAACAGGTGTTAATCATTTGATGTGTTTATATTTGTTTAATATGGGCGGAAGATTGTGACGTAAAGACTGGAGCTCGTAATCAGTGCGGAAAAGTGTACGAGCCATGTGTCTCTACTGCGTGTCTATATGATGTTAGTGTGATGCTGCAATGGACCAGTATTTGCTAAAAGTGACCGAAAGCCGCGTTTCAGCTTGATTCTTTTACAGGCTGTGCAGTTGAGCATGACCAATTACGCATATTGTGAAAGAAGTCTTGGCGGAGGCGGCTAAACGACCGTATCTAGCATTTATTCTAATGGCGAACGTTAGGCGCGTGCCACAGGCGGAGCCGCGGGATGATGATGGTATGTACAAGTGAAAGAAGGTGATCCAAGGAAGGCTCACAATATACAGTGTTGTGCGTTTTTATCGTGAAGACTAAAAAATTCCACGCCTCAACCACTTACTCATTTGCCGTGAAACTGCACGCAGAGCTTGCGTATTATGGTAACTTTTGTATCGTAGCAAGTTTTAACACGGTACTTACTTAGTTGAGCAGTGCATGATGCGAAAACATAATCGTCTACGCAGAGATCGGCAACCAAATCTAGCAGACGACACTTTTTCGCTGAAGGGCGGCAGTGGTGCTATCTGTTTTCGGCAGTGGAAAGCGTTACTACAAGGCCGCCGAGACTAAAGCCCCTCCATGACGCTACCGCTTTCATGGAGGGGCTTTAGCCGAGACGAGCGTTGCAAACAGTATTCTTTGAAAGGTAAAGGCTCGTTAAATCAGCTGTTCTGATATTTTTCCCCCTCAGTTAGCCAAAAATGTTGTGAGCGCTTCAGTTGAAACAGATGAAACGGCGGGAAATTCATATTCAAAAAGCCCGCACACCTTGGAACGTTCTCCTCGATGATCTCGTCGTACGCTTTCCGCTGCCGAAAACAGATGGAGCCACTTCAGCGAAAAAGCGTCGTCTGCGAGTTTTATTATTATTGGTTGCCGATCTCTACGTAGACGATTATGTTTTCGCATCATGCACGTCTGAACAAAGTAAGTACTGTTGTTAAACTTGCTACGATACAAAAGTTACCATAATACTCAAGCTCTGTGTGCAGTTTCACGGCAAATGAGCCAGCGGTTGAGGCGGAGAAACTTTTTAAAGTGTTCACGATAAAACCGCACAACACTGTATAAGCCGTAACTCATTAGCGCTATCGCGCCATATCTTTAATGCGGCGCTTAAGCATCTCTTCCAATTTTGGGTACACAATTTTATTAAGAGAATCATCATCATCACATCGAGCCTTAAATGATTTGACAGGGTGTGGAAAAAGAAATTGAATTCATGGCCTTCACCCCTCCAGATTTGGTTCGTATTTAAATACCAACCAAGTCTTCGACGTCGAAATTCTAAGCCCCATGTATTCACCGAACAAGTGCAGTGATGAGCAGCCCTGTCTAGAGCGCGCGGCCGGTGCTCTGCTGTACTCTGCGGAGCTACGCAGCACCATCTAAGGCTAGGAAGTGGGTTTGAGTTATGCGTCCTGCGTGTAAGCGCGGCCAAAATAAAGCGGCGCCTGATCGTGGGCTCTTGGCCTCATTTCCACTCGGTGCTTCCCCTTGCCGCCGACAGGATCGCCCTGAATGATATTGCCACGGGCCTAACGCGCCGCGCGGCCTCTAGGCTTAGTCGAAACGACGACGAAGCGGTGATTGGCTCTCGAGGCGCTCTGGCTCTGTGACCTGGACCCTGGCTCTCTAATTAAAAAGCCCTCAGTCTTGGGAGAAGAAGACGACGTTGTTCCAAACCAGAACGCTATCTCCAGGGGGTTCCGCACTGGACCCTGGCCAATCCCCCCTCGTGGGTATATGCCATGTCACTAAGGCAACAGCAACAACAGCGCTATCTCTTTGCCTCCGAAGATTTATCGTTTTTTCTCACAATCAGGGAGGCGCCGCTCCCTCTTCGTGATCGCAATGGAAGTGGAGGACGTCAGGACTCCTCTCGAACCCGGTGGGCTGGCGGCAGCCGCCCAGAGGAAGCGCTTCTACCAATCGAGCGAGGCGAGCAGCCAGGCCACCGTGCTGTACTCAGCCACAAGCGAGGACTCCACGGCGGACGACGGGTTCGTCCCAGTGATGAGCCAGAAACCCAAGAGAAGACTGCATAAGAGTGAGGACTCGTCCTCATCAAGTACATCTACCGTCATCACGACGCGTGGTGCATCGGCACATACAGTCCTGTTTGCGCCTGAAGCGCCCACCGAAAATCTCAACCTGCTGAACAGACAAGCTACGTCGGTGTTCATCGGGGCTCATGTCCCGGGAGGGATCAAGGACGCCAGGATCAACAGCCAAAGGAACCTCCTTGCCATCGATGTAATGGAGCTGAGCGCCTTGGAAAGTCTAGCCACTATCAAGAAAACCGGAGACATCCCGGACCGCTTTCTTGTTCTTTAAAATGATGGCACAACCTCTGGCGTCATTTACGACATCGATGCGAGCATATCTGACTCCGACCTGCCAATTATAATTAAACCAGCAACGAACAGCATCGAAATAACCGACGTTCAGTGCCTCGGCAAGTCAAGGTGCATAAAGCTCATCTTTAATGGCGGTTGTGTCCTGTCGCACGAGAGGGTTGACCATTGTCGACATGCAGTTCGCCCATTCGTCTCGAAGCTGCTTCAGCGTCGTAAGCACATAAAAATTGGGCATCTAAGTGGTGTTTGTAATAACACCACAGCGTGCCCCCGCTGCTTTGAATCACATAGCGGTGACAGTTGCCGCGCTACTGTCTTGAAGTGCGCCAACTGCCATGGCCCTCATGATGCTTCTTCGATAGTCTGTCCCCGCCTGAAGAAACAGCAGGCAGTGTTGAAGCAAATTGTGCGAGACCATTCAACTCACACAGAGGCCGCAGCTACGGTGCGTCAGCGTCGTTCTCGTCGCTGACGATCTACTAGACAAAAGGCTGACAACGGCAGGGAAGCCCCCATCACTCCTGATACTTGATCTCCCCCACCACCGAGTAATGTAAGCCCGGTGACTGATGAAGCCTGAACGAGTACTTCAGAGGTGGCATGGCCACCGTTGCCGCAGCCACGCTCGACCTTGGTGTCTGAGCAGGCACCACGCCCCCACTATCCCACGCCTACAGCTGAGCGGGCCCAAGGTAGACATCCAGCCCTAGGTGAGGAAGTGCAGGTGTTCGCCGTCTTGAGGTCTGTTATGAACACAATGCGTGTGATGCTGTCTAGCTTTCACTCGCCAGCAGCACGTAATGCGTTGCAGGTACTGGACGCACTAAATCCAGTCCTTGCAGCTTTCCAGTAGCAGGCACAATGGCTCTCCCCGCATTATCATTTGAAAGCCAGGTCAGAGAAGCATCCATTTTCCAGTGGAATAACCGCGGACTCAATTCAAGCATTTCGGACATTCGCGAATACGTTTATGAGCACAGACTTTCAATCCTTGTGATTTGTGACCCCAGTTTACAAAATCGCACCGAATTTCTGGCTATGAAGCGTTTGCATCCTCCACGCACAGGGGATATAGCAAGGTCATCATCTACATTCGAAGAGAGCTCACTTATGTGCACCATACGGTTTCCCCTCACAACCATAACCAGTACGTCTGTTTAACGGTAAAAAGGCGCACCCTGACGTTTACAAACTGTGGGCGAGTACTTATCTCCAACAACAAAGTTTGACGCCGACCGACTGAGGGACTTGGCTTTAACACCAGGGCCTTGGGTCTTTACTGGTGACTTTAATGCGCATTACGTCATGTGGGGAGTTATCCGGATGAATTCAAAGGGAAGAAGTCTTGTCTGTTTCGCCTCTGACCACGGCCTACAATGCCTTAACGACGGTTATCCAAGGTACATTCGCGGGCTGTGTTAGAGCAGTTTTCTGGACTTGGCGTTTGTGTCTCGGTGCCTTGCGAGACGCGTCCGCTGGTTTGCCGGCGTAGAAACGCATGGAAGTGGCCACATTCCTATATATATTATTTTTCCGGGTCTCGATGAATGCAGTTGTGCCAAACGTTTGCAACAAATAGACTGGTTTATGTTTCGAACCTTTACGGAAGAAGCGTGCAGAAAAGACATCACAACATGCCTCGAAGAGCGCATCAAGGCGGCTATAGAACAGGCGAGATGCTTCTTCACTGCAATTCCAAAATTCACAGACGTCTAGGTGGAGCTGCAGCGCCTCCCATCACTTCGACGAAGAGCAGATAGAATATACAGGCGCACAATGTCGCTGCACTACTTACGGGATGCAAGGCGCACACAGAAGAAAATCCTGTGAAGAATTCAAATCTTGCAGGCTGGTCGTTGGAAGGCATTCTGTGAATATCTGGATCCTCGGAAGCCTCTGTCACGCTTCTGGAGTGTGGTGCGTGGTTTGCGAACATCTCCTCAGCAGCTCCAACCATTCAAGTCTCCCGCACTTCACCAAGGACGTAGCGAAGCGGAGATTGGTGAAGATTTTTGTGCAACAATAGCAGGTCCCAGGAACCAATCTACAACTATGATTTGCTGTGAAGTGCCTAGATCTAGGGATTCGCAAATGGGCCTTCTTTTCTCCATATAAGAACAAGACGCCGCAAAGGGCGGTTGCAGACGGTATTCATCTCTGGGGCCCGATAAATAAACATACTCTGCACTTGCAAAAGCTCGGTAAGGACGCTCGACGTGTTCTTTTAGACCACTCGAACACATAATGATGTGCGGGTACAGTTCCGGACGCGTGGAAATCAAGTCGTCTGGTTCCAGTACTTTTACATGGAAAATCGCCGCTTCACCTAGCATTGTACCGTCCAATCGCACTGGCCAGTTGTGCGGGCAATTTAATGGATATGATGGTACTTACACGAATTGAGTGTTATCTGGAGCGCTATCAATGTCCGGCTTTCGGCGCGGACATTCGTCTTTTGATGGCGTCATTGACCAGGTGTCATCAGTTCAACATGAGAAGCATCTGAAGCGCTTGACCGCGGCGTTGTTTCTGGATGTTAAAGCGGCTTATAATAACGTCACTCGCCAATCTATTTTAGACTCTTTGGAAGCTGCTGAACTTGGCGGTCGCATGTTTAGCTGGATACGCAGTTATCTATCCAAACAATCATTAATTATGCCGACTGAGGACGGGCCAACATCTACACATTACACTTCCCGTGGAGTCCCACACGGTGGATTACATAGTCCAACGCATTTCAATCTCGCGCTTGTCGGCCTTGTCGATGTACTACTACAGTCGGCGAGAGTCTCAGTATATGCAGACGATATTTGTATCTGGGCATCAGGAGTTATGCGACCACAAGTTCAAGTAATGCTTCAAAAGGCGGCAAGCATTCTTGCGCCCTACCTCCTAATGCAAGGCCTGGAGATGTCTACTCAAAAATATCCCGTTTTTGGCTTTACACGCAAGAGCATGTCCCATTACCCCTCACGCATAAATGGGTAAAAAATACCCTACGAAAGAAGCCATCGCTTCTTTGGAGTAATTACCGATCGTATTATAACATGGAGCCAACATGTCACGTACACGAAAAAACGACTGACATCGATCGTTCACGTTCTCTCCTTTCTCGGAGGGAATTCATGAGGAGCATCAGGCTCCTGCTGTACAGCATCCCTGCGCTAGGAAACTTGAGTAAAACGAATATCCGGTGCCTGTAAAGTGTTCAGGCTCAAGATCTGCGGACGTGCCTGCCAAAATGTGCGTCTACAGCCGCAAACAGTACTCATAACTCAGGAGAATCCAGTGACAGCCTATGTCACAAACGAAGCCTTGGGGGCGCATATTCGTCACCTCTCTGAGATTCCCGCACACCATCTTGCCAGTCTTCCTCCTAACCGGCCGAGAACATCGTTTGCGGAAATTATTGATGCCCATCGCGACTTTCTTCCAACCCAATTCACACCAGCCTCTAGACTGTCTTCTCCATTATGGAGTTTGCGCCAACATCGTGCGCTTCTTTCCATACCGGGCACCAAGAAGAAGGCTGACTTATTGTCAGCAGCACTAAAACAGACCACTCTAGAATATTTGCATGAGAAACTGGGACACCGACTGCACGTATACGCCGATGCCTGTGACCCCTTCCAGTTCCTCGGCATAAGTATTCATCCCAGTAAGGACCATAGTTAAGAAAGTGGGAACATCACACCGGTCTTCATCGACTGGTGCAGAACTTACTGCTATTCGTGTCGCCATTGATGACATCAGTGTAGAAACACCCCAGCACTGGTCTGTTTTCACTGAATCGAAGGCAGCCCTCCAAGCGCTGCAATCTGCTCTTCGTGACGGGGTCCATGAACAACTTGTCGCGGAAATTCAAGAGCTCCACCACACAGGGCACGATCTTGTTTACCAATGGCTGCCAGGATAAAACGGCATTGCAGGCAACCACCGCGGGGACGAGGACGCGCGAACTGCTCACCATGACGGCGATTGTGTGTCCATCCCCATCTCGAGAGACGACGCAACGGGTAGGCTAAGACCACTGTCGCGCGACATCACACTTGCCGCGTGGAATTCAGGCCAATTCTAATATTCGCGTTTAAAAACTCTGGACCCAGATCTAATGCTTCGGCATCCAACCGGCCTACCACGACGTGAAGCAACTTTGTTTTGTCGCCTGTGGCTTGGTGTAGCTTTCACCAAGCACTACTCCTTCTTAACAGGTATGGCTGTCAGCCCTACATGATCCATCTGCGCGTGTGATGAGACAATAGCCCACATTCTTTGTGAATCCACTGCCTACAGCGCCAAAAGACAGTATGTCTGCCGTGCACTGCAGCATCTAGACCTGCTCCCCCTGAAGGAAACGAAGATTCTCAGCCACTGGCCGCGGCAGTCGTTCGCGGTGAAGGTCTGCAAGGCATTAATCTGCTTTTTGAGGACTTCCGGCCTGCACGATAGGCTGTAATTTTACTGAACGCTGGGACTTTGTATAGGGACTAATTTCCTGCAACTGTCTGTTTCTCTCATCTTTTTCTCCCCTCACCGCTTTCCACCATGCATGTTAGTAATCCGGCTATTTTTCTGGTTAATCTCCCTACCTTTCCCCCTCTCCCCCTCCTTTTCCTCCAACTTTCAGTCTTGAGTTCTCCCCGAAGCCTACCTCTACGGCTCCTCAGATCATGACACTGGTGAAGGTGCGACCGATTTACCCACCTCCTACGAAAGACTCAACGCGCCCGCCTCTTATGACCATAACTATCCATCGTGCCAGCCAGAGAATGCGAGGTCTCGTTACAGTGCACCTTCGAATTTTTCCTCCGCTTATGGCGACGCCACTGCCCGCCTGAATTCTGACTGTACCTTCGTCCAGCCTCACCTATCTGACTCTTCAGACCCCACGATCACGTAAGGCGTTTCACGGTGGCCAGTTCGAGGATATTGAGTACTGGGTGTACCACTAAGAACGGGTTGCGACCTTCAACTGCTGGGACGACGCGACTAATGTGCGTAACCCGTAATTCAACGTCGAATACTCTGCCCGCTCGTGGTTCTAGAACCGTGAAGCTACCTTGTCTACGTGGCCGGATTTCTGCCGTCAACTCCAGACCACGTACGCCAACAGCGATCGCCTGGAGATCATGGAGCCTACCCTGACTTCTCGAATTCAACTTCCAAGTTAGGGTGTTGCAATGTACGTAGAGGATGTGACACGTCGTCGGCATCGCGCTGATCCGGCCATGAGTGAAGACAAAAGCTGTGGTACCTGATGCGCGGCGTAAAACACCAGCTGTTTTCCTGCCTCGTAGGGAACCCGCCCAACACCGTCGCGGAGTTTCTGGCCGACGCCGTGCATATAGAGCAATTGGTGCAGCAGTGGTCAAATCAGTACACCCGGCGAATGCGTCTGCAGTGCCGACGCTGTCTACGTTGGACCGGTTCGACCCCGATCCCCGGATGAATCCGAGCTCCCTTCGCGAACTCATCCGTTCCGTGGTCCGCGAGGAGCTGCAACACCTTCAAGGTACATTTGCCGCTTGCATCGATTTCGTTACCAGCGTCATCGGCGAGGAAGCTCAGCAGGCGCTCAGGGCACAAGCCACTGAGGTCGTACCGGCGCCGCAACCGGCCCCATCCGTTCCCGCGCCATACGCGGCTCCTGTTCAGCCAGTCACATACGCGGACGTCGTGCGCCGACCAGCCCCATTTTCTGTTCCTTCGCCTTACATCCCTCCAGTGGTCGCGTTGAACACTGCTCAACCGCTTCCTTAATGGGCTGATCGGCACCAGTCACCTCGGAAGACTGATTTATGGCGCACTCCGGATCAACGCCCGCTCTGCTACCGCTGTGGTGACGCCAGCCATCTCTACCTGCGGTGCCCGTGTCGCGAAATGGGTCTGCGCGGATTTTCTCTGGACAGTCCCCGTGCACGACCTGGGGAGAACCCTCAGGACATCGCCGAGTATGTCGCCCGCCAGCGTAGTTCCCTGCCTCCTCCCCGCCGCCCGTCTCCCCGCCGCGAGTCGCGCTCGCCCTCTCCGCGCCGGACCTCGCCTTCAGAGTCACGTTATGCCTCAGCACAACGTGGTTCCTCGAGCCCTCATCGATGAAACAAGCTCCGGCCACCTTTGGAGCCACGGCCGCGGAACGCCGATCCGCCGCAAAACTTCCACCACAGCACCGACCGACTCTCCCCGCCATCGAACGCCGCATCGCGGCAGTTGTCCTCGACACGTCACCTGAATCGTCCCGACGCCGCAAACCAAGACGCCGACAAACTTCCGCCGCCGCACCAATTGAGTCACTCCCAACTGCCGTCGACATGCCGCGCTGAAGGCAGGATCTCATTCGACATTCGTGTTCTCGTCGACACTGAGGAGGTCAGCGCGTTGGTCTATATGGGCACAGATTACTCCGTCCTTAGCGGACGGCTTGAGACTGGCTTGAAAAAAAAGACGACAACGTGAGAAGGCCCCAACATACGTAAGGCTGGCGGACATATCGCACCACTCGGTATATGTGTAGCCCGGGTTACAGTTCGTGGCTGCACTTTCGTCGTCACGTTTCTTCTTCTGCGCTATTCTCGCGATGTCACCCTCGGCACCGACTTTGTTCGCGAGCACGGTGCTGTATAGACCTCCTGAATCACTTGGTGACGTTTTCTACCAAATTGCCACAGCAACGCCGGAGCACCAGAGTTCTCGGTTCGCCCTGCGAGTCGCCGACGATAACGTTACGATGCCCCCACGTGCCAGCATTCTCTCTAGAGTGATCTGTGAGGAGGCACATCCGAGACTCCGAGTTGTCGAGCTTAATGTCTCTCTCGAACTCACTAAGGGGATGGCGGTGGCACGAGGCCTTGGCTGCCCTCATGACGGTTGGACAGGGGTCCTTCTTACCCCAACTTTTGCAATGAGCATCGATATATATTCCCTGGCACAGCCATCGCTTACGTAGACCATGTTCAGGAAGTGGTCGAATGATTTGCTAGCGAGGAGGGCTCACCTGGAAGTGACGCAGAAGTGCTAAACGACGTCGACAAATATCCCTGCCTTTCATCTGCTGAAAAGCGGCAACCCCAGGACCTCTCGCGCGAGATTCGTGCGTGTTTCACGTCGTCGTCTAAGGTGCAACAAACGTCGATAGCTAAACACCGCATCATCACGCATGAAGGAGCTCGACCCATCCATCAGCAGCCCTATCGTGTGTCCCCTCGGAAGGGAGATGCTATACAAACACAGATCAAAGAGATGCTCACGGACGTCGTCATCCATCCGTCAAGCAGCCCGTGGTCGTCCCCTGTCGTCCTCGTCATGACGGAACACCACGATTCTGCGTCGACTATAGAAAACTGAACAGCTTGACAAAGAAAGACGTGTATCCGCTGCCACGTATCGATGACTCCCTCAACCGTCTTCGTAAAGCCAAGACTTCTCCTCGGTAAACCTCAGGAGTGGCTATTGGCAGATAGCAGTCGATCAGAGGGACCGTGAGAAAACCGCCTTCAGCACACCGGACGGGCTCTACGAAATTCGCGTCCACCCATTCGGTCTCTGCTGCGCTCCGGTCGCTTTCCAAAAAAAGATGAACACTGTCCTCGCATGATGAAGTGGCAGACGTGTTGTTTATCTTGATGACATTATTTTCTTTTCCACAACGTTCAATCAACATCTGTACCGCCTCATAACTGTCCTCGAAGCCGTTAGTTCCGCCAACCTCTCCCTCAAACCACAAAAATGTCATCTTCGGTTCATCGAATTGAAGTTTCTCAGGCACGTCATCAGTGCTGATGAAATCTGAGCTGACCCAGAAAAGCTTGCTGCCTTTGCTGCCTTTCCGGTCCCCGTTCACAAAAAAGCACTCCGATATTTTTCTGCGCCTGTGCTCCTACTATCGTCGCAATTCACTAGAAACTTCGCCCAGCTGGCCAGTCCTCTGACGCTCCTAATCCGGGATGATGCATCATTTTCCTCGGACAATGAACAGCAAACTACCTTCGATGTATTACGACGCCGACACCAATCGCCGCCAATCCTAGCACATTTTGAAGAAGATGCCGACAAGGGGGTACATACGGATGCGAGCAACGTCGGTCTTGGCGCCGTTCTCGTTCAGCGGCAAGACTGTGTGGACAAGTAACTGCCTACGCCAACCACGCACTGTCGCACGCTGAGTTGACCTACTCTACCACCAAAAAAGAATGTTTAGCGGTAGTCTGGGCAGCGGCTAAGTTCCGCCCGTACCTGTTTGGCAGACCGTTTTTCGTCGTCACCGACCCCCACTCGCTGTGCTGGCGAAAAATTTAAAGGACCCTTGCGTCCGCCTCGCACGTTGGACAGTACGCCTGCAAGAATTCAATTTCACCGTCATTTATAAGTCCGGCCAGAAACACACCGACGCTGAAAGCCTCTCACACCTCCAGTCGAACCTCCTCCACAAGACACCATCAACGACGATAGCTTCCTTGGAGCGGTCAGCACGTCTGAGTTCGTTTCCGGACAGCATGCTGAAGCCGAGCTGCGTCTGCTCATAGAACATCTCAAGGTGGGCACCCTGAGATACCACGGTACCTGTATCCTCTTGGGCTATCATCGTTCAGCCTCCGGAGCAGCCTGCTTAATAAAAAGAACTCTACTTCTAGTCCGACAACTTACTTGCTCGCCATACCGTCTGATTTACGGGCTGAAGTTCTCCTTGCCTGCCATGATGAACTGACTTCCGGCCACCTTGGTGTCACACGAACTTTGTACCGAATCCGACAGAGCTACTACTGGCCCCACCTCACTTCAAGCGCCAAGCGTTATGTCCGGACATGCCGGCAATGACAGCGGAGGAAGTAACTGGCACTTAAGCCTCCCGGACTGCTTCAGTGCATCGAGTCGCCACAAATACCATTCGACAAAGTCGGCGTGGACCTTCTGGGGCCATTACTTCTCTCGTCGACCGGCCACGAGTGGATCGTAGTCGCCACAGGCTACTTTATCCGTTACGCTGTAACGAAGGCCCTTTCGCGAGGTACTGCCGCTGAAGTTACCCACTTCTTCATGCACGACATCGTGCTTACACTCGGCGCCCCATCGATCATCATTACTGACCGAGGCAAGTCGTTTACAGCCCGGTTCCTACGTGCCATCTTAACGCTTAGCCATACAGCTCATCCACCAACAACACCTTATCAACCACAAACAAATGGTCTAACGGAACGGCTCAACAAAATAGCGGACACGATCTCGATGTACGTTGGCGATGAACATAAAACATGGGATGAGATCTTGCCAGCGCATATAATACAGCGACGCAGGAAACTACCCAGTTTACCCCGTTCTGTCTCGTCTATGGCAGGGACGTCCGCATGATGTTGGATGCGATGCTCCCATGCGGCGATGCAGAGACACCCCCTGAAGCAGGTCACTTCGTGGAACAAGCAGAGCAAGCCCATCAGCTGGCACGCTTGAACATCAAGGACCAGCAATCCGTCGATGCTCGTCACTATGACCTTCGGCACAGGGACGTGCGCTACGAGCCTGGTGACCAGGTATGGGTGTGGACACCGATGCGCCGCAAGGGGTTGTGCGAAAACCTTATCAATAGATATTTCGGCCCGAACAAAGTCCTGAGCCACCTGAACAGCGTCAACTACGAAGTTGTTCCCGATGGAACTGTGGCCGCCAGCCGTCAGCGTCAACGGCCTGAATCCGTCCATGTAGTGCGCCTAAAACCGCACTTTTCGCGTGGCTGAGCGCAGTGTGCACGCTGGGTTTCGTACCTTTATCTCCTTACCCCACGGGCAAGCTTGGCTCTCCTCATCTCTCAACTAGCGCCAGATGTATCGTGATGATGATGATGATGATGATGGCCTCTGAGATGTATGGTTCACCCCAGCCCTATTTTTCGTTTTCTTTAACTTCTTCGCTCCCTGTACTTAGCCCATTCCACATCGAGACGATGTTTGCTTTCGCGCGGGTAGGGGAGGGGGGAAATAATGTCACGTGCCTAACGCTCCGCGCGGCCTCCACGCTTAGTCGAAACGACGACGAAGCGGTTGTTGGCTCTCGACTCTGGCTCTGTGACCTGACGTGGCTGCGCTGCCGCATCCCCTCTCTAAATTTCTATTTACACAAGTCGGGTTTGGCGCTCTCTCCACTTTGTGCATTTAGCCGTGAGCCTGAATCTCTAAAACATTTTTGGCTGTATTGTCACCGATTCAACTCTCTGAAAAAAAGGTCGCTGGAGGAGCCCTTGCAGCATCTTGGCCTTACACACTAAACAATTTCTCACCCTGTAGGGTGTAAATCAGCTGCCCCCAGACGAACACCCTTTCCCAATTGTTGGGTGCTAAAAAAGGGTGCCGAGATCAGCACCCTTAAGGAAGGGTGGACTTAATGATACTTTAGAGGATGTAATGGTTGTACCCTCAATAAAGGGTACTATTTTTCCATAACATCTCTACGAATGTATGTTGGAAGGGTTCTCCACATTGATCCACCCATGAAGCAAAAGCCTTGAATTGATGCGCGCCCTCTGAACTTTCATGATGTGCGCCCTTCCTGAAGGGTGCTGATTTCTGCACCCTTTTTAGCACCCAAAAGGGTGTTCGTCTGGGGACAGCTGATTTGCACTTTTAAGGGTGAGAATTTGTTTAGTGTGTAGTTTGAGCAGCCCGCTCTTGCTATCATTTGGTGCCACCAGATTTGGGTTCCTGTTTGTACCGCTGTTCTAATTTTGCTGATAGAATCTCACCGACTGTCTTGCTAAGTGTTCCAAAATTTTTTTTCTATTAATTATTACATTTTTACCTAATCATTAAAATTTAACCCTCTCTTTATTATTATTATTCTTATAATTTAGAAATCAAAACTCTCATCCCTTTTCTGTACATGATGAATTTACCGGTGGTGCGCTCCCACGTGCTTTTCCTTTTTATTAACTGCGTTCAGGTGAATAGCCACCCGATTCTTGGTCGATCCCCCAGCGTGGGTATGTGCCATCTCTTGATAGGCTAACAACAACAACGACCTAGACCTTGGCTCTCTAATTAAAATGGTTTCAGTCTTGGGTTCTCCCCGACGCCTACCTGTACGGCTCCTCAGATCGTAACAATATGTAACAGCGGCCGGAAAACAAATTCGTTTCTCGCGATTAATGAAGCGGCAAGGCACGCAAATGCAATTGCAAGTGATCACGCGTTTCAAAAGCAAGTGCAAGTGTAAGCGGGTGATTGCGCATTTGAAACATGTACCAGGCTAGGAGCTCGAGAATTTGGCCTAGTTGTTTGTTTGGTATCTGATTTCGTCCTACGCGCGTAAGGCTAGCGCGTCGCAACCACGCATCATTTGTTGCAAGCGTATTGTCTTTTGGCGTATTTTTGCTCTGTGTCATCAGCTACAAAGGACACCGCATCTGGCACCCGTACAGATATAAGAACTTGGATGCAGAAACACGCGAACATCTGCTATCACTCGCTCTTGCTTGCGTGGTTGTATAGTTATAATCGCGAATCACGGCGGCATGTCGACACCCTGAGCACCATCACAGTCACAAATGCATGCACCGCCGCCCTGGCGGTACAAAACGAACTTGCAAGGTGGAGGATGGACAACGAAACGATAAGCAGGCATCTGAGTCCTCTGTTTTTGTCACGCATGCGCACGGCACGCATAACAACAACCCAGGCCCTAAAGTTTGATGGCACTGACCTGATCCGCAGAGCACCGTCGGCGCGCTCTATGCAGGGCTGCTCACCACTGTCCTGTGTAAATCTCTGGTTCCCTGAGTATTGCGAGGACGAAGAACCTAGGAGAAGAGGCGGACTAGGTGAGGTACCACTCGGACGCTCAAGTCTTGTTACACTTTCAATGTACGGAAGACCTGAGCAGAGGCTTCGGCGACCGATAGTGCTGCAGTGAGCCACATCATAATCATAATCATCAGCCTTACTAAGCCCAATGCAGGGCAAAGGCATCTCCTGTGTGCCTCAAATTGGCACTGTCCTGTGCCAGACATGCCCACGGTATCCTCGCAAACTTCTTAATCTCCATCCCATTCTTATTCTTTTTAGTTATTTCCGTCTCATGATCCGGATCAGCGGTTATTATCTGTCCTAAGTAGACGTATTGCCTTACCACTTCCAGCACCTCGCTGCCAATTGTGAACGGCTGTTCCTTTGTGAAACTGTTGAACAGTACTTTGGTTTTCTACAAGTTTTAATTTTAGACCCACCGTTCCACTCTTCCTGTCTAACAAGCCGATCATGCTTTGCTGTTCATCTGTCGAGCCACATAGCGAGGCGGTGTCATCAACGAATCGCAGATTACTAAAGTATTCTTCATTAACTGTTATTTCTAAGTGCTCCCAACTAAGCTTGGGAGCGGAAATTGCTGTACTCAGAATGTAATGATCATTCACCAGGGTCTCACCCAAGCTGGTCCATGTGACGTTAGCAGCGTTCTTTGTAAAACATACATGAGGAGTGGTGTCTCTGCTTACGCTATTGCCGATCCTGGTAGGTGTCGTAAACTCCGTAGCTAGCCTGACGCCTTCCCTGTCTGCTGCTCCCAACAGGGAGGTGCCTTTTCTGGTGTCCATTGTGCGTCCCCATGCCTTAAGGGGTGCGTTCATTTCGCCTAATACTACAAGCTGGTTTTTCCCTGCTATTCGAGCACATTCCTGCAGTATGTTTCCAAACTGTTCTTGTTGCGCACGAGGTGGGCTATATAGATTCGATATAAAGGTGCTATGTTTCCCTTCCTTTTGTGGGAGGACTTCAGGCAATATGTGGTTAATCGCGGTAACTGAGGTGGAGAGGGCCACAGAGTCTGTGGATTCTCATACACACCCAGCGACGTGTGATGAATCCGGATTAAACGTTCTGTAGCAGCCTCTTAGGGGGGCAGGTTGCGTTTCTATTTTTAGAAGGCAGATGACGTCGGGTGGAGAAGGCGAGGTCTGAATGAAGAGTTGTAACGAGGGTCATTTTTATGGAACGAGCGACAGTTCCACTTCCTTATTTCGAATTGGTATAAGATGTCTCGAGAGCTAATAGTTTGTGGGGCCATCAAGACAGTTTTCTGCGTCACTGACGTCGTTAATGTTGCTGATGCGCCAGTGTACCTTGGCTCTTGGCTTGTTTATGTTGTCCAGTCTCTTGCGTGGGTCGTGTTAAAGGACGTGGACGCTGCGTTGGAACTCAGCTACGGACTGCCCTAGCTCTGTACTGGTCTGGGTCTGAGCTTGCATCTGGGTGTCGAAAATGTCTGAGAGGCCGAGTTCCCAAGCACGTCATTCGGCTCATGGGCAACACAGCCCTCACCAAGCACCACCAAACAACCTGGACCGCCGGCCACGAAGGTCTAGTGGAAAATGAGAGGGCACATGCTCTAGCTCCAGGCATCATAAACCGAGCGGGGCCACAAACCGGGCTCGCTTTTACTACTCTACCTTCTAGGTATAACGAAAACCCTCGAGTTTCAGCGTATTTAAAGGAGACACTGCCTTCCTCCTGATAGAAAAATAGACACCCCAGATGCCGTCTCTTGACAGCTGATACAGACCAACAAATTTCCAAACCTCTAAAGACATCTCGTACACCCCACTTTATATTCCAACATTGTCCCTGGCGCCATGACCGCCCAACACTCTTCCCAATTTCCTGGGGACGTCGGGCAAAGCCAACATTCCACAGACGGAAAACACGTCTTTTGAGCGGTGGGAGGCGCTGCTGACCACCCATAGCCTTGAGGACAGACAGGCCAACAGGTCCGCAGTGCAGCTGAAGCCAGGGGCGCCCGGTAATGACGACCCACCCATAATCTAGCCCAACTACCCTTCACTTTATTAAAGTTTTTCCTCCTGCTCCTCCTCCCAGTTCAGGACTATGGATACCTCCGGTAAAGAGGCAGTGAATAGCATTGGCGAGATCATGTCTCTCTGCCTGACGCCCTTCCATATTGGAATTTTATTGTTGACTGTATGGAGGATTATAGTACCTAGTACCTTTGCATTTGTTGTAGATATCACCCAGTGTTTTCACATAAGGGTCTTTTACGTCGTGGCTTCAGCAGCGCTGCTCTGGCTGCGAGTCTGCTGGAGATAGCGCCCGTGGCTTCAGCGTCGCTTGACCAGCACTCTGGCTGCGGGCCCCTTGCGGGATTCAGGCCCCGTGGTTTCAGCGTGGCTAGACCAGCTCTCTGGCCGCGGGTGTCTGCGGGAGCCAGCCCCCGTGACTTCAGCGTTGCTTGACCTGCGCTCTGCTAGCGGCCTCTGCGGGATCTAGCGCCCGTGTTTTCAGCGACGCTCGACCAGCGCTCTGGCTGCAGGCGTCTGCAGGATCCAGCGCCCGTGGCTTCAGCGGCAACGCCACCTAGACTGTTAGTCCAGTTGGCGCGTGCTGCCGGAGACAGACCTCCTCTCCCCTAGCCCCTACCTCCGGACAGGCAGTGGTTCTCTCGGCACGGCTGGTCTCCTTGAGAGCGCGCCCGATCCGCGTGTTCGGTCACACCGACGGTGGCGGCAATGGAGACGGCGACGAGGCTCAACCCACGAACGGGCGCATAATTGATGCGCTCTAAAACCTGAAAGAGCTGCAGAAGGGTGGTGAAGCGACAGCTATTGTGAAGTGCGAGCAGAGCAAAGAATGTCGAGTCCGGTCAACGAGAATTAGGCCCCGAGCGAGGACGTCTCAGAATGTTTTCGCTCTATTGTCTTTAGTGCTTGGCGTGCCCTTGGATAATGCCAAGCTGAAAGACAGTGGAGCCGTTATTCCTAGTGTGCCTTGCAGTGTTGTGTTTAAACCTGTGTTACCAGTGCCGTATTTATTGTGCTCCGATATTTAGATCAGATTTCATTGTCCTTGTCTTATTTCTCTTTCTTTGCGTACTGAGTTTCTCCCTCTTAGATTGATAATGGTTTGTGGAATCCATACTAGAGTGCATTGTCGCCAACTGCGTGAAAGGTGGGGGTCTTTAAGTATGGAACCCCCTCCCCCGCCCCCGCAGATTAAGCTGTGGGGCCAAGGAGTAGCATGTCTTCTTTCGTAGGGTTTTGGACAAATCGACTCAAGGACTTCAGTTTCCTAAAAGTTTGAAGAACAGCAAGCCCTTAAGTTCGACCTTGAGGAGGAGGAGGAAAAACTTTATTAAAGTGAAAGGGAGTTGGGCGAGCTTATGGGTGGGGCCCGCATTCCTGGGCTCCACTGGCTTGAGCTGCCCTGCGGACCTGTTCTACGGGGGTACGTTGGTCCTCCAAGTTATCGCTGGTCCGCAGCGCCTCACACTGCTCTAAAGATTTGTTTTCCGTCTGCAAAGTCTTTGGTTTGTCCTCACATCCCCACAAAATGTGGAAGAGTGTGGGGCGAGCCTGGCACCAGGGAACAGTGTCGGAATATAATGTGGGGTGTACGAGATGGAGGTTTGGAAATGTGTTCGTCGGCATGGGCCGCAACGAGACGGCATCTGGGGCGTTTCAATTCACTATGAGGTGGAGGGAAGTGTCTTGATTGAAGACGCTGAAACTCGAGGCGTTCGTTATACCTAGAAGGTTAAGGGTTAAAAGCGGGCAAGGTTTGTGGCCCCGCTCGATTGATGATGCCTCGAACAAGAGCATGCGCCTTTTTATTTCCCTCCAGTCCCTCGTGGCCTGTACTCCAGGTCATTTGGTGGTGCTTGGTTAGGGGTGTAGTGCCCATGAGCCGACTGGCGTGCTTGGGAACTCGGCCTCTAAGGAAGTTTCGCTACGCGTGTCGCGAGTCTGTGATCACATGAGCGCTTGGGCCTTGGGACTCGTAATGTCTAATGTCAATGGCCATGGCGGAGGCCTCCGCTGCCGCTGGTGTTTCGGCTCTTACAGAAGCAGTGAATTGAGTGGAGAAGCAGTGGTCGACTGCCACCACTGCGTACTTGTCATGGTCCGGGTATGCTGTGGCGTCAACATAAAGCACGTACGGGAAATTGGCTAATCGTCCGCGTTGGTAGGATACTCGCGCTCTTCGTCTGCCTGCGTGAACGTCTTTAAGTATATGTTTCGGTATCGGGGCCACGCTGATGTATTTCCGTGCTGTTTTTCTAGAAAGGATTCAGCATCTAGTTTGCGGATTCCCGCAACTGTGCCTATTAGGCCTAGGATAGCTCGTCCAGCTAGGGTGGTCTGAAATCTTAGTGATTTTGGTGCACGGATGGTTTCTGTTAGTTCTTCAAAGATGCTGATTCCTAGTGCGGCCAGATGCTCCGTCGAGGTGTTTTTAGGAAAGTTAAGGGCCGTCTTGTATACCGGCCTTATGATGGTGTCAATTTGCTGCTCCTCTCCCTTCGTCAGCGTGCAAAAGGGTAGTCCGTATGCGATTCGGCTAAGTACCAGCGCTTGCACCAGCCGAAGCGTCTGCTTCTCGCATTCCTTGGCGATGCTTGGTAATGCGGCTGATCATGCGAGCTATCTGGTTTGCGCTGGTTTTGAGAGTCTGGATGGTTTGGGTAACACGGAGCTGCTGCGGGTGCATATTTGTCTCCCACCAACAGAGGCGAAGAACGACAACAGAGATCCAGTTCTCCATCAGAGATCACGTGACATCACGAGGTCACATGACCTAGGTGAGGATGTAACGGACGGACGGTCACTGGGAGTATGAGCCAGTAAAGGCGGTCACCTTAACAATGGAACAAGCATGGTTAAATAAGAGCACTTCTCCTTCGCCACAAAGAACTCGCCCACAAAATAAATATCAGTGAGTTTGTGGACGATTTTATTTTTGGAGATAAGCTATGCGACGAAATATATTTTTGATCGCGTTGTAGCCTTTGTATAAAATGGACAGTGAACTTTATCACCGTCAAATACGCCAGCTTTCTTCAAGCTGTCGCAGCTCATGAGATCAAATTCTCCCCTCCCATAAAATCTGCATTAAGCTCCCTGTGTTGCCGCTTAGTTCATCGTTACAACTTTTGCTCTTTACTCCTTTTTGTGTCTAGTTTTGTATTAATCTTAGTAGTCCGTATATATTTCGGCAGATAAACAGTTCCTACCCCGTCTTTAAATTTTTAATTGCCAGCTAGCTTACTGTGGAAATTTTTGTACAGCCCAATGTTTTTTTAGACAAGAAGTGTCAAAACCTCATTTTAATTTTCGATTCTTTAGCAATTGTTGTGGAGGAGGAAGAGGACAACAACTTTGTTGACTGCAAGAACTGGGCCAGTTGAGGATGGGGGGGGGGGGGGCCGGCGTCGGGATGGGGAAGAGGAAGACAGTGTGCCCGGCCTAGGTGACCAAAAGACGTTGGACTACGGCGGCCTCTATGGCCCAGCGCACAATCCGGATTTGATCTACCAACCACGAGCTGCCTAGAGAGGCCTCCCATCGCTCCTGTCGCTAAGCCCCCTCAAAGGGGAGATAAGTGTTGTTGGAGCAATTACAGTATATATGAATGAAATCTGCTCGCGGACTGGAGCAGAAACGATAATGGGATGAAGCGTCACCTGGACGAATTAGAGAACTAAGGCAACGGGACTGCATAGCGCTCGCTTGTAATGGACGGCAAACAACTTGCTTGGCGTGGGGCAGGAATTTGTGAGGGGGAGGGTTGCTGAGGCGGGAATAGCGGTAGTGTAAATTAATTTCGTGGTAGGTAAGTAGGCAATCACGCACCCTGCGAAAGGGAGGTAGACTGTCCGCTGCATGGTTGGCGAGAACTCGGGCGTGTCCATGGGCGGTTGTATTCCCGGGGTGTCCGCAGTGCACTGGGACCCATAGAAGTTTGATTATGCGTTGGGTAGGCGGGATGAATTGGAGGATACAGTAAGCGGGTGCATAGATTTGGCGCATAGTGCAGTTACGAGTCGCCGTTTTTGAGTCTGAGAAAATGTATAATTTGGCCTGAGTGTGAGCAATTGCCAGAGCAATGGCGGCTTCTTCCGCTTCGATTCGTTGAGATACCCTGTCCAGTGTGGCTCAATGCTTGTATTATCTTGTGGTTTTTACAAACGAAATGTTAGTAATGAGTTTGCAATATTTGATTTGCTATCTTGTTGAGAAAAGTTTTGTGATGCCCAGTGTTTTCTCTCAATTCCAAGAGTTTACTTTTTTTATTACAGATACCTCAAGGGTCTTTGGGTGAGGGGTTTACATGAGTGGGGTCTTTTCATTTGTTATTTTTATATAGCATCTCAAGAACCATAGAATCATTGATTTAGCACATTCGTTCGACTATATAAAAACTGAAATTAACGTATACAGGATCATGCGCGGGGAAGGGGCAGGATATGATCAAAGATAAAATGCGCTCTAACTGTGCCGCAGCCAATGCCGGCGCCTATGTCATGGAGTTCTCTATGCAGTTTTGGAGGAGTGCCTATTCCACAAGACGGCCGTCATTATTTTTTATGATATGAAAAAAGATGAAGGTCGTCTAAGCTTCTATCAAATTTCAGAAGGATGGGAATTAAGCAATTTTCTCTCAAGCG
The DNA here is from genome assembly GCA_030143305.2 of Amblyomma americanum. Taxonomy (NCBI): domain Eukaryota; kingdom Metazoa; phylum Arthropoda; class Arachnida; order Ixodida; family Ixodidae; genus Amblyomma; species Amblyomma americanum. The sequence goes on along the minus strand of JARKHS020012456.1, from coordinate 224,979 downwards.
AAAAAATTTTAATGGGAAAATTGTATTTCCCAGTCTTCTCTTTCGCCCCCCCCCCCCCCTGCGAAAAAAAGCTAATGAATGGCAGATATGAGTCTAGCCTCATCAAGTACCGCTCCCAGTCACAACGCACTACAGGATTCGAAGACAGAAACATATGTAGTCTTGTCGTATTTTGGGCATGTCTTGTGTAGTCTCTCTAGTCTTCTGTAGTCTGTCTTGTCTTTTGTAGTCTGTCCTGTATTCTGTAGTCTTTCTTGTTTTTATAGTCTGTCTTCTGTAGTCTGTCCTGTCTTGTGTACTCTGTCTTGACTTCTGTAGTCTGTCTTGTCTTCTGTAGTTTGCCTTGTTTTCTGTAGTGTGTCTTGTGTAGTGCTCGTACACTGTGTCGCTGACGTTACTGTGTCACCTGTGAAATAACACAGGATTTGTGTATTCTGGAGTAGGCAATGCACAAAAATGCACAGCTTATTAATGTTCGCCTGTCAATTAACACTAGCTTTGTGCATTAATTGCAGAGTAATTCATGTATAAAACCTCTAGAATTGAACTGGAAATGATCAATTTTTATTTACTGTTATGTTCTTTTTTCAAGCTTGCTGATGCACGCTGTCCAGCGTTGTCCTGGCCGCAAGTTCCTAGATACATCGCCCATGAGCCAAGAAAAGTGGACTTTGTCACGGCTGAAAAAAGAAAAATAGAGATCACCGCAGCTACCCGCACAAAGAAAATGTGAAAGCTTTGATCCCTCCTCGACACTGGTCGCTTTTCAAATTTCGTGCCATGGTTGTTTTCACGTTCACTTGATTGGTTATCGATTAACTCTTATTTTACCCTCATTTCATCCCAGCAACCATTTCGAGATTTCAAATTTTCCGCCATACATAGTTCCTGCCCACTCACTAAATATCCGTCCAGTCTAATTACCCGTTCATTGCCTTTTGCTTCTCATTAATTACTTAACTTCCTCTAATTTATCATTCTTTTTTCTATCTCCTGGTTACGTATCCGTCACTTATCACTGGTCACTTGATTGCCCATGTCGAGTTTTTAAACTTGGCGCCAAGCTTTGGCTTTGTCCATACTTCCTGTTTTTAAAATATGGCGAAAACTAAACATTTTGACAGGTTTGCCTGTCTGGTTAGGTTTCAAGACATAATAAACTGTACATCTCCAACCATAAATTTTAACTGTCCCCAGTATATGCCCTGGGACTTCGCTCTTCAACGAGAAAAAGTCACCATTCACTACCTCCCTGCAGTGCGCCAGTGTGACTGTCAGCATAAACCCACCTCTCCAACGCCTTTCGCATCACAGCTGTGGTTCCTTCGACCCCCTCCTCCCCTACATACTTAACAGACGCTAGCTACTGCCCTCAGTCACTCCTGATGAAGGAGCCGAGTCGGCTTCGAAACGCTAGATTGAAGTTAAATTTTTGTTTGGAGATGCACAGTTTATTATAAGTCTTCAAATTTGGCGCTACGATGTAGCTTCGCCCAATTTAAGCGTTTTCAAATTTCTCGGCACTTTTGCGCTGGCCCGGCCACTCTTTGGTCATTTTGGCTGTAACTAATTATCCGATTACGAATTTTTTTTTCGCGCAGCTTCCTCACATCACCCTCTTCCAATTACAACCACTCGTATGACGTTATCTCTTCTGAGTTGCCCACAACTGCTGTGGACCCGATCCCCGGCACCATAGCCTAGTAAAGATCTCACTTTATTTAAAATGTTGTAATACTAAACAAGGTTCACGACTGTGAGAGTTGGTACTGACTCACCTTAAAACGAGCCAGAACACACAACACACGAGAAGACATGAGCTCAAGAGGAGGCTGGACTAACAAAAATTACATTGAAGGAAAGCCGCAAAAGAAGACCCGCGAAGAGATACGTGCGCACAATACCCCAAAGCAGTGAAAGGGCGAAATGCAATCAAAAGTCACTGGCATACTAATGAATCATCTAAAAAAGCAAACTCCTTACGGTGAACATTTACCAACGGCTTAGCCACATGTGTCCTTAGCCTTGCCGATGTAGTAAGCCTCAACTATTTACCGACAGATTTCTCCCTTCCGTAAACTACTGATGTGTTGTGGAAATTAGGCCTGCAAAAAGACAGGTCATCCTCAGATTTGCCTTCACAAGATTGAGCGTGCAGTGCCAGATTGTAATTTGCCTCCCCCCTATAGAGTGAAAGTGCTCAGTCAGTTGCAAATTCACATATCTGCCTGTCTGCCCATAGTAGTTGCAGCCATAAGGCAGTGGAATGCAATAAACTCCATTACTTTTGCGAGTGGTGAAGTTTTTTTGCATGGAAACAGCGCAGCAGATGTATGTCACACTGTCCATTGTAGAAATTGCCCATAGTTTTATCAGGCCTTTTTTGAATGGCGGCGCAAAGGCCTCCTGTCTTGCACTTCACTATTAAGAAAACAGCAACATTATGCTTTGCCCCGACTTTCTTGAGACTGTGTGAAATACTGTGGAGGTAAGGCTATCAGCATCATCCGAGTATATGGTCCTTACCCTTGAGCGAGTGAAAATATGCTCTGACAGGTTGGTGAGATGGGCAAGTGGCAACCCAGCTGCCATTAGCTTGGAAACCTGCTAGAAGAATGCGTCCTCAGCACAGTGATGGCATGACTTATTTAAATCTGATGTCATGCACACGATTGCTCAACCATCAAGTGTTTCCATCTTTACTGACCTTACTTAGCGACAAGTACACCTCTTCACAATCTTTCCCCAGCCACGAGTGGTCAGACTCATAGCTAAAAAGAGCCTTCCCCGATCTTGGGCTTCAGCCCCGACAAACATGGTCGTCCACAAAGCGCAGGTCTGAATCAAGAAACTGCTAATGGTTCTGCTTAGACAATTCTGATGTAAAAGGGAGGCCTTGACCCACAGCCTAAAGACTGCTAAAACATCTTGTGCCAACTTATCTGAGCCCTCCATGTCCAGGAAAAGTAGGTAGTCATGAACACAACAAAATGCTACTATGCCAAGGTGTTCCAAACAGGGCTCTAATGCCTTATCGACTTTAGACAAAAAATTTTTGCTGAGCAAAGTTACGACCTGGGTATAAATACCGCCCTGCCAACTGACTAATGCGGATTTGAAGTAAAAGGACTACAGCCCCATGATGCTAGCAACCGAAATCACGCAATTGTCTATAAAAGCATGTTCATTGTTCACGCTGATGCAGTCTTGCACACGCCTCAGAAGTCTATCATGTGACAATGAATAGAACAGGCAATCCATGTCGATGCTCACTGCAGAGCGCATGCCCAGGTTGCTGTCCATAAGAAACTAGAGCTCCACAGAACTCCTCTTTTGTGAATTGGCACTGTGGTATTTACATTACAAGTCAGGCGTATGCAGAGGGTCCCAGGTCGCACCGTGCCCTCACGACAATTTTTCTGTCCAAAGTCGATACCGCATCAAAGCCCTGTTTGGAAGACCTCGGCGTAGTAGCATTTCGTTTTGTGGATAGCTACCTAATTTTCTTGCACAAGAAGGGCTCAGATAAGTTGGCACAAGACGTTTTAGAAATCTTTGAGGCATGCTCTCAAAGCCTATTTTTACGTCTGAATTTCACTAAGCTGAACCGTTTGCAGTTTCTGGATTTAGACCTACGCTTTGCGGACAACCACATATGTTGGCGTGACAGCCCAAGATCGGGAAATCCTCTTAGCTATCAGTCGAACCACTCAGGGCTGGTGAAGAACGGGTTGGCAATCGCATGCATCGCGACCGTTTTACAGAAGTCATGCCATCAAAGTGTTGAGAATGCACTCTCGGAGCAGGTTTCCAAGCCAACGGCACATGGGTTACACTTGCCCATCTCGCGCACCTGTGAAAGTGTGTATCCACCCGCCCGATGGAAAGGAACACCACTCGTATGATGCTGAAGTAGTTGAGCAACAAAAAAAGGCGGCCTCTATACCTTACCTCCACGGCATTTCGCACCGTCTCAAGAAAGTCGCACCAAAGTATGATGTTGCTGTTGTCTTGACAGCTAAAAGCGAGGTAGGAACCCTTTGCGCTACCGTTCAAACTAGTCTTGATGCAACTACAGTTAATCATCCGCTATGCACAGTGGCAGATAAAAAAATGTTCACCACTCGCAAAAGTAAAAGGTTTTTTTGCGTTCCACTGCCTTGTAGCTGAAACTACTATGGCCAGACAGGCAGATGTCTAAATGTGCGCCTGGGTGACAGCACTTTCATTGTATAGAGGGGAAGGTGAATTCTTACCTGACACTGCACGTTCAATCTCGTGAATTCAATTGGGCGACGACCTGTCTCTTTTCATGCCTAATTTCCGCGGCACATCAGTGGTTTAGGGAAGTGATAAATCTGTCCTGATATAGTGGAGCCTTCCTTCATCGGTAAGGCTAAGGGCATGTGTGTGGCAAAACCGTCGGTGAACCTTCAATTTAAGGAATTTGTTTTTTACATGGTTTACTAATATGCCAGTGCCTTTCGATTGTTTTTTTTGGCCTCTCACTGCTTTGGGGTTTTGCGCGCGTCCATCTCTTTGCTGGACTTCTTTTTCCGCTTTCCTTCTATAAATTTTCAGTTGTTAGACCAGCCTCGTCTTGTGCTCATCTTTTCTTTGTGTTGTGTATTCCAGCTGGTTTTAAGATGTAATACTGAATGCCGGAAGACAACCATTTTAGAGTCAAGCGCACTTATAATGGCCGCATCCATAATGTTCATTTTTTACAAAAATAGTGCTTACTTCATTAATCTATGCATGAAGTAAATGACAATGCATCACAATAAAAAATGGACTAACCCTCATGTCCAAACTGTAGTTACAGCAAGCAAGAGGGAAATGTAAACCTGCCCCACATGCAGAAGCTTGCACTTCAGGCCAATGCAGAAATCAGATCAGATTAGATTAAAAAGCGAACTGTGGGTAGCAGCCAATCTCATGCAGCAACAGAGACGTGGAAGGAGATATTTGACAAAAGACCACAACAAGCACTTAATAATTTTAAGGTTTTTCACAGCACACTGAGCCTTTTAAATGGCAAATGCTCCCTGAAAAAAGACACCAGAACAATTCTTTTTCGGCAATCAATTTTTTCATGTACTTCATTGTTCTTAAGGTATGGGCAGGTGCAGAGTATAGTAATTCAATGCATGCATCCGTAAGCAATGCCATTCCAAAAACTGTACTTACTGAAAAAGCTTGCCTGACTGGGTGAATACCACAGGCCATTCACTAATTTCCTAGCCTGCTTCAGGTCCCTGCACAAATCACACGCAAATCGGTGGCTTGCACAACTTCCATGAAACTCTTGGTCTTTAGCTAGAAAAAAATTGAGGACTCAGCGAGATATCGAAATTTATATGCATTGCATTGTTTCAATGACCGACTAAGAAAAAAACAGTGTTTCCTGTGAGCGCAACTATTTTTCCACACTAGCTTTCTACAGTAAACCACGTTAACCTCGTTAACGCGGACTTGCTGCACGGTCCCGGCACTACAGTGTATAGTTCTATGGTTTCAAATGCTTGTTAGCTCTGAGCCCTTGGCCTTGCACTGAAAAATGCAGAAAACCTCGAAAGGGCAACCAGAGATTTGAGCTTTAAGCCATAGGTATTCGTAAGCTCATTGGTCCTGTGGGAGAACTTTTGGCTGGGTGACACAGTAACAAATGCTGCTCCAGTTACTTTCACTCCATTGCAAAAAAACTCGTGCAGAAGAGGCGTGTCCTCCATTTCGCATTGTAGAAACAATCACTGAAATTCAAAGCACGCATACTAAATGCACATCTACCTTCCAACACAGCTTCATAATTATGGTTTTAATTATTCCAATAGAATACCAGTGAGTACATGTATTTTTCAATTTAGCTAAAAATTATAAGCAACTGACAAACAATAAAGAATAAAGGGAAAATAAAATAACCAGAATTGCGTAAAAAATCTGTGAGAAAAAATATGTGACATCCACAGCACTTACGCAGTTTCTCAGCTTTGTGCACCTTCAAACCATTATTTTTAAAGGCACATTCGCACAGAAATTGGGTTGAAAATTATCTTTAAAAATCTTTTTGGGGTGCAACAGTTGGAAGAAACCAGGTTTTACTCAAAAACGAAGGGGACTACACATTGCATCACAAGCCCAGATGTTACACTTGAGTCGCCTCTTCCATAAGTCACCAATTTTCCAGTCCTGCACAAGCTACATGATCCCTGTCTGCTACTAGTCAAATTTCACTATTCTAACTGGCTCATGGCCTCCCAGTGCTTTTCTCGTTTTTGGAACCCTGCATCCCTAGTAGATCATCAGCTGTTTATTTATTTATTTATTTACATTTCTACAGTCCCACGAAGGCATAACTGCAGGAGGAATACATACATACACAATCAATCCTACAGCAAGTGCCAACCTTTTGTACCGGATGGGAGAGAATCTATGGTAGATTTTATAAAGAGAGTCAAAAGCGCATTCACATCAGTCAATTGTTCAGGGAAGGTCAAGAAGAGAAAAAGCAGAAAAACAGCAGCTGAGCATTCCTGCACATCAAAATACTGACAACAGTGCTCGGAACATTGCCTCGGGCAGGCATTCAACGATACATTGAGGCAGCTTACAACATTCATTGATGGCATGTGGAAAGAAAAACAGTTTGAACACATTAGTACAGCATTTTGTCTCATGTATCTTCTAGTCGTGGTTGTGCCTTTTGGCTAAATAATGAGGTGGCAGCAAATAAGTTTCGGGGTTAACAGTAGTTTACTTGAAATAAATGCGGTAAAGGAATTATAACTTTATGCGTAAACGGCGCTGCTCCAGAGAGTCCCAGTTCAGGTCCTCCTTGATACTGTTACTTCAATAATTAAAAATATATTTCTCGGTAACAAACCAGGCCGCATGATTTTGAACGTGTTGCAGCATATCACAGTAGGTTCTGATAAGAGGGTACCAGACTGCATACACAACTCCATAAATGTTGTGATGTTGGTGAAGTATAAAAGTTCCTTAACCTTCTGAGGGGCGTCCAAAAAAAATTAGCATTTTTGATACCTCTGCCAAAATAGCCAAATATATTGTCTTCTTTCTCTATCATTATTCTCGTTTTAGCACTGCACTCTCCACAGCATAGCAGCTGAACATTGTACTACCAACACGTTTGTGTGGCGTGAAAGTGGCTTGTATCATGAAGAATAGGTGTAAACATAGCCTAGCCAATTTTCCATGCCACAAGTACAGCTGCAGCCAGATATCATTTTGTGGAGCAGCACAATGGCCTTCAATTTTACAGTGGTGAAGTGTGCAGCGTTTTGTTTCAGACATGAGTGTGAAGGGAAGACTGTCTATGTTGCATGAAAAGAAAGGAATGACATGCATACTAGAGATTGCAAGAACACCCTGTGGACATTACAAAACACTGCTACCCTAGCTTTACCTTTGCCAGCTAACAAACTCCAAAAATCATCAGCAAATACCTTAGTTCATAAAGACAAGCTGCCGTGCACTCATTTGAGCACAGCGGACTTTCCCTGAAGCCAAACTTGAGTACATGAATTTCTCGCTATATTAGGCATATTTAATTATACTGAAGCTTTTCAGTGCATTCCAGTGAGTCAGTGCATCACAGCGAAGGTTATGAATACAAATGGAAGTTAATGAGCTTCACAAGTGCATGAGCTTGCCCAATCTATTTAGGCATGTAACAGAAAGTTGCCTTGAAAGGATGTTTAATGCTGGCGGTCACAGCACTTCTGTGCCAGGTAGCCCATTACAAAAAAACTGTGCATAGACAGCGTAATAATTAATGTAATTATGATAGAGATAGATAAAGAGGAGGAGAAAAACACAGGCATGTTAACCAGATAGGGCTTCCGATTGGCTACCCTGTACTGGGGAAGAGGGATTAGGGGATAAAATGAGGATGAGAGAAGGGGAAAAGGCATAACACACACACACACACACACGCACAACGCTGTCACAATTTGTCACTCAATCCAGTCGCTCTCAAGCAGGCAGGGTGCCTTGTATGCCTTGAGGGCAGTCGACTGCTGTGGCCACGGACCGAGGATCTTTTGCTCTGTTAATGGGCGAGGATCGAGGCAATCCAGGGCACAACACAGTGTATGTCTTCCACTCGCAAATGCAGGGCACTCACAGAGAAGATGAGCGATGGTCTCCTCACAACCGCAGCTTTCTTAGGCAGGGCTGTCGGCCATCCCCATCCGGAAAGCATAGTGGTTGGTAAAAGCAACACCGATCTATAAACGGCATAACAATGTTGCGTCGCGACGTGCTAAGTTACGTGTAAGACGAAGGCGCAGTCCAGGGTCCACTGCCTTGAGGCGGAGGTTGCAAAACTCTCCCGTGTTCCACGCTAAAAGTGTGACCTCCAGCGCCAAAGGGCGAAGCCCACACTCTGCGTCAGGTCTTGATATTGGGATCCTCACTGGAAGTCCGTCGTTCTGAGCAGAACGCGCAGCCGCATCGACCTGCTGATTACCGTTAATACCACAGTGTCTTGGCAGCCATTGAAAAATGGTGTCGACCTTTAAAAACGGTGCCGTGGTACAGTAGACGGATCTCAGCAACAGGTTGTTCCTGCGACCCGCGGCATAGCGCAGCTTGCAGGGCTTTAAGGGCTGCTTTAGAGTTGGTGAAAACCGTCCAGTCATTTGGAGGTTCTTGACTGATGAACTCTACCGCAGCCCGTAAGGCTGCGAGTTCAGCACCAGTTGAAGATGTTGGATAGGTCGTCTTCACATTCATGAAGATGGATCTGGCCGGTATCACCACCGACCCCGCTGAACTGGTCGAGTGAACTGATCCATCTGCGTAAACATGCATGCGGTGACGGTGATAAGAATGCAGGTGATTCAATGTCAGTTGTTTGAGAGCGGGTAGTGATACACCTGCTTTCTTCGTAATTCCAGGAATATAGAGGTGAACCCGAGGTTCATGAAGACTCCATAAGCGTGAGCACGGTCTTGACGCAGGGGTGAACTCCGATGGAAGATATGCGCGATGAGCTTCATTGACTTTGGCGAATGCAGTACGTGGCCTAATTATTGGGAGTGTAGCGAGGTGATGACAGGGAACCCGTGTCAGGTGCCGAATATGTGTTCTCATGGTGTCAACAGCAATGTATGTAGAAACAGGATGTTCCCGGGCAACAAGAAAAATTGCTGCTGTTGGCGCACATTTAGGCAGTCCAAGGCAGATACGGAGAGCTTGCGCTTGCACACTTTAAGGAGTCTTGATATTTGTCTTTCTAATCGAACTGAATATCGGAAGACTGCACCGCATGTAGCCCAGAAATAGGGAACGGTACAGTTGCAGCATAGAGCGCACTGATGCGCCCCAGGACTTTCCCCCGAGGAAGGAGAGGACGTGGACAATCGTAATTAGTCTCTTTCTCATGTCGCAGACATGTGGACTCCACGAGAGTATGGTTGAATATAAAACTGACTATCCTTGAATATAGAACTTACTATCCAGGCCAGAGCTCTTGGATCTAAGCTTCACATATTTCTGCATAATAATATACTGCAGATACAACTACAAAAGAAATAGAGCAAGAGAGTTTTTCTAATGAAATGAAAAATAGAATATTTAGCTGGCATTGAAAACCACTGACCTGCTACTCAACAAGGAAGGGAAAAAAGAGGCAAGGATGAAGGAAAAGAGGTGCAGAAAATTGTTAATGTTTAGAAAATAATTATAAATTTAAAGTAATTTTCAGAAATGATTTAGCCGCTAAATTTGCTTGGTTTTATTAGGTTTAACATCACAAAGCGGCACCAGCTATGTTAGATTTTAGAGAAATGAATAAATCTTGAATTTTGCTAACACCACAGAGTTCCTGCACCTCTAGCATTTCGTCGCTATTAAAACGCGACCCCTGCAGCTGGAATTGAACCTGCAATTTCCGTGTGAGCAGCTGAGTACCATAACCGCGGCTCCCTTTTTGGGCGGCGTGCTTAGTTTAGTTTATTTAGGTTTAACATCCCAAAGCGACTCAGGCTATGAGGAACGTTGTAGTGAAGGGGTGACATGGAACAAAGTGTGACTAACAGGCGCTACAAAGTTCACTACAGAGAGAGTGGGCATTGACGAGGTTTTAGAGTTTCTCTAGTGTACCAATGCCACATATTCGCACAGATAATTATTACAAGTATATTCTGCCTATGACAGGCTCTGGGACCTAAAGCAAAAAGCAATATGTCTATAAAATGAAGACAAGAGCAGAGGTTCTTGCTGACAGCAATCACCCCACAACCCAAAAGAACAGCCAGCTTTTAAAAATGCATGTCCTGCCTATGGCTATGCGAGATTTAAGCTCAAATTTTTATTCGCATTTATTGCCAACTCATGCAGCTCTCTCCTTCATTTCTTAGGATTAACCCAGTGGTTTTTTTTTCAGTGGTTCACTGTACTATTCGCTATTTTAAACGTTTTAGTGTACAACTTTTTGCCCGACAAATTTGTAGCAGCAACGCAGTTTAAAATTTTTCCTTTTCAGCATACTGCAAGGCGCTGTTCGTAACTTCTGCGTGCATGCCAAGGGCCTTAAACACCAGTCTGCTCGCAACCATTTCTCTCAATTGCTCTGCATTTGTGCACGACCTGGCTCAGATGTGCCGATGACCTGGCCTCGAAGTACTCTGTTACTAATTCCAGTACCTCACTGCCTATAGTTATAAATGTTCTCTTTCCAGATTGTTGAGTATTTTAGCTCTTTTCATTTGCGCATTGAGTATTTATATCCTCGAGCATGAATTACAATTCCTCATCACTGATACTATGCAATAACATCACGAAATCAGATGTAACTAATACTCTTGTCACACGGGCACTTTCGATCCTCATTGAACTCGATCTACACTGAGATTTTCGAGCACGCTCGAGACATCCGGTGCTACACGGGCATTTTCAATGCTCATTGAGAAGTTTCCCTCAAGTGTGTTAGGTGGCGCCAAATGTTCCGCAGACAGTCATAACATGGCGATGTCCGGCAACACTGTGCAATCAGGGGGCAGTGGCTGCCAGATCCGATAGCCGAATCGGTACATCTGCGTATCTGTGGCAGGTTTCTGAACTTGTGGCGCACCTCTGCTGCTGTGCAATGAAACCCGAGGGTCCGCAACGCCTCCGCGATTTCTGCAGACAGCGGCGTTTTTCTTCTGGCGCCGCAAATCATTCAGGCGGTCCTGCCAGCAGTCGATGAGAGCGGCTGTTTTGCGCTCGCTCCACAGTTCCAGCGCCGACGAGCAGGAGGACGCCATCTTTGTTTACACTGACGGCGAAGCTTGGAGTGTGGTGTAGAGATTATTTTCAAATGTTTGCATATAAGCAGGCATAGTACCTGAACCTGTTCTGTCTTACATTTCAATCAATTACAACAACAAATAGGGTTCTGTTTTGTTAACTTGTGTTTATTCATTCGTATAGCTTCATGAGAGCGAGTGTGCATTAGATTGTGCTTGGAAACTCAAGCACTCTTGAGGAATCGGCACCGAGTCAAGCAGGATCGAGCTCGATTGGGCTTGAAAGTGGCCGTGTGACAACCGTCGATCTGCATTGAGTTTGATGAGCATTGACTCAATGAGGATCGAAAGTGCCCGTGTGACATGCGTATAAGCCGTTCTCCACAAGTCTGCATTTCCCAAACCAATCCATTGTAAGACAGTGAGGATCACCTCACCTAGCATTGTCACATCTAGTTCACTCTATGTGTTCTATGCAGTAACCAACCATTTATTCCAGGTCACAGCTGCCAAAAATACGCTTATGACAAAGTTCATGCGCTAGGACTAAAGAATTCGCTTTCTGCAATCATTACCCCACAGACGTACTCACTAGGCTTTCTCGTTACAGGAGGAGGCTGGCACTGTAGTTTTTTTTGTTCATCTCTCGTCAGTGTTCACACATAACACATGCAGTGTATTTCGTTATTGTTTCCGCTCGACATAGTGACAAAGACGAGAGAGGATACTCAGTTTTTGTCTCGTCGGTGACAAGTTTTCGCTCGCCAGCCTTCTGCCAAGGCCTGGCTTGGCGACTGTCAGTCTCGTTGGCATCGCTCCTTACAAAGCCTTTCACACCAATGAATACCTGGCCATCATTAGTGCTGCTGTGGTCACTCTAGAGTGACCACAGAGGTTTTATGTGCGTGACCGATCAGTGCTATGACAACAGCTTCTGCTAGCAAGCCCACAGAACCCCATCAGCATCACTAGCAAGCAGTGACTGTTGAGAGCCGATTTTCAACGACGTTCCAATATTTGAGGCAGCAGCCCTTGTTTTCACCTAATGCGGGTGAAAGGTTGAAGTGACTCCTAGGTAGGCCAATATTATGTTGCACTCGGTACCTTTAAATGAAACTTGCTAGAATGTGCCTGTTTACGACCAGCAAAACAATAAAATTGTTAGTGTTTAAAATTCTGCACCAGACTCCTATAAAGAGCAAGAGCACAGCTACTTATGCAAGAAACAGGAACAGAGATATCTTGACTAAATCACAAAAAGAGGAAATGCAATGCATGTGAAATGCAGAGAAGATATAAACAATACCACACTAAAACACTGAGAGGATTCCAAGAGTAGGTGAATGCATGAATGGGTGGCAATCAGGTGGCCAAATGAGATAAGGAAATTTGAGGAAAAGGGTGGTAGCAGGTCGCACAGGATACGGTTACCTAAGATGAACTAGAGAACCATTCCTGAGCACTAATTATAACGGCTGATTCACACGACAGACAAAATCACTAACTCCAGGAAGGGGCTGCGTATCACGCGACTCAATGCCAATCACCACTCAAAATGGCACTAGCATCGCGGACTGCACATGAGGAAAAGGGGACATATTTTTGCTCTCAACTTTGAGCAGCTGTCAGCTGCGCTTTTAAGAGCAAAGCTCTAAAGTACGGCAACATTGGCACTTCTTGTTTTACTGACATGAGGGTGCTCGTGAGTGTGCAAGTCCCATGTTTGTTTTGCACCAAATGTGTTAATTGCGAGGTATGTTTAACTATAGAGGGGCATCAAACAAGGGCGTCAGCCCTCCGCTACGGCACCCTTTCTTTATATCAATTCTATATCCCTTCCCTTACATCATGGTTGAAGTGTCCACGAAATTGTGAGACACTGTTACATTTCCTTCTATTTTCCTTCAACTAATTTTAATATTTTCAAGGATGCAGTTTCAAGAAGGTAGAGGTAAAAACTGCAGTATAACCATACGCTGTGGCAAAAACCAGCAATAAATCTGTGCTGACAGCAGCTATCCCGAGAGTATTGCAAGGATGGTATACCATACAAGGATTGCGGTCATCGTTCAATAATACATAACTGACTGACAATTTTGTATCTGTATCAGAAATACTGGTAAACCATCGTTTTCATGCATTTCTAAGCCTAGCTGCAAGCCAATGATGAAAATATTTTTCTAAATAAGCAGCTAAGATATGCATCACTGAAAAAGAATAACCACCATGAATGGCTCAGGAGCGATGATACAGCCGAAGGCAGGAAGCACGCATGGCCCAATAGATGCTCGCCGCTACCAACTGCAAATAAATACATCCAGTGCAACAGCTGTCAGCGCCTGTAGCAATGCCATGAATAACAAGAAAGGAAATTGTCTACTGCTTTAAAAATTAAAATTAGACGTAATATAAGTAAATAAAATACCAATGATCTCGCCCATGACAAAAGAAATGAACAGATTTTATGTAATGTGCCCATATACATTCTTTGAGAAGACTCACAATGACTATCATAACCCCACTGAAAGATGAGCTGGCTGAAATACCGCACACCAATTTGAATATAGGATGCACAACTTTTCATTAATTCCTATCATCCTACCAATCTCTAGGTATTAAATTGAACGTTGCGACCAGTCTGCTTTGGATAAATGAGACTAGAGAATGGAAAAAAGCATGCCTTCACAAGTAAAAAGCTTGATATCTCACAGCCCAGCTTAGCATCATACAAAAATTGGTAGCGCATTTAACAAATCTGCATACAATAAAAACTGCACAAATTTGTCGACTGTCAATGCAAGTAAGGACAACAGAAACAAAAAAATACCAAAGAACACTGGTGAGTGCGCTGATGGGAGATCTGTGGGTAGGATCCCGTGCCTGGGAAGAGTTCCCAACTCGGAGAATCGCCGGGACCACAGCAGATGGCACGCAACCAAGAATAAATAACAAAGTGAGAATAAGTCACACAAAAACCATCGACAATGGCGAACGACTTGAATGCGGGCCGCACAAGCGAGGGATATAGCAAAAAGGTAGAAATCCTAAATAAGTCTGCAGTTGCATCCCCGACAGCTCGCAGTGCGCAGAAGGATAGGAAGCATCGACACTTAAAGCTCAGGAGTCGCAAGATTGATCTAACTTTTACATAACACTGCCTCAAATCCTGTTCCACTGGGGAAGCGCAGATAAGTTTACAAATGACAAGGCGAGGAATATGCTCCAGCCTTTCACATGCGATCACTGTCTCAGAATAAATTAGTATGACGAATATTAAGGCGCAAGCACTGATCTGATCAGTACCAACCCTGAGCAAAATAGTGCGCTGTCTGGTATCAGCTGGCCTAGCGCGAGCGCTCCGTCGAGCGGCATTTCTCGCTCATCGTCTTCTATGCAGTGCAAATCCATGCTTTTGGACCGAGTGTCGCAGCGCTATCAAGCGACAGCGTAACTCTGTTGTGATACCTGGTGCCATTTTTATAGACCACGGCACACGCGAGTGATCAACGGACATAAAGACAACGAGAACAACACTTGTCATGCAAGGCATATGCTCTACTTTTTTGGCGCCACATTATAGCTGCGGCAACCGCATGCAGACTGCCTCCACTCACATCCCTGTATTGCCGCATACAAATAGCGCGTGTGAATACAGATCATTAGCAAAGAAACGCAGAGCGGGGCTCACCGGTCATGCGATTCATCCAGGCTTAGTAAAACCGCGCAGGAGTCTTCGTTGCCTTTACAGATGACAAGACGTCGCAGCACTGTCTTTCTTCATGGCTTACCCGTTGAAACTCGCCAATGTTGACAGGCCGTAATTCTGGTCGTTGGCTTCCAAAACACACGCCTGCTCGCCTTCCTATTGAATGAGTTCTTCACACGTTCCGCCATACAAGCACTCAAGCAATGCCTCAAAAAGGCAAATAATGCAAAACGTGACGCGTCGTTTGCGCTCCAATGGCGCCGACGACTGCGCTTTCGCGTCGTTGAAAAATTTCAACCCGCAAAAAAGTTCGTTTTGTAAATCAGGAATATTTATATTATCTTCACAACAAAGACTTTATATTTCTTTCTTTATTTTTGCAATATTTGTGGATATCAAAGCGCTTTCAGTTGCTGTTTCTGGCATGTCGTTTGCAGAAGCTGCGATCCTGTGATTCCCTGAAGTGACCCGGATTCTCTAGCAGACGACGAAGCAGACGACGCTAGTGATGGAATGCAATTTCGTTTGATGCGGGATAAAATCACTAAGTTGCGACAAAAACCGCGAAGAAATGCGCCTCATCTCGAGCTGGCGAATATCGTTGATATGTTGACAACGAGTGGCACGATGGAGAGCAGCTGCGATGCATTAATTTGCGCGACACTGGCACGCTCACCGGAGATCATGAATCTTAACACCTTAATCTGCGGCCAGTACAAGCGGATTGCTTTGATATCAACTGCGTTACGAAACTGCGTCGATACTTGCGTCACACTAACAGCGGCTAGCACTCGCCGCATCCTGATCGCGTGTAATTTCACAAGCAAGAGCCCACTAGCGCATTGAAGCAGCCATGTTTTCGAGTTCGTATCGTTCCGGTAAATACGAGCTGTTTTGGCACGTACTGCAATTGAAGTTCTAAGCCTGTGCGTAACGAACTGTGACGATGGCGTCGCGGACGATCTTAATTAAGACTCGCCGCAACGCAGCTGATAACCCAAGCATATGGGCGTTAAAAGTTGTTCACCAGTACCGCAAACGTGGGCATAAAGTATCGCTCAGTCGCAGGGCAGTCGCTCGCTGTTCGATTTTCCAGCCTTCCGAGTTCAAGTCGCACGCTGTTGAGCCAATCAGTGAGCAAGCCGCAGTGAGCGAGCCGAGCTTTCGGCAACGACGCCGCCCGCAGACGCGCCGGGTATTGAACGACGCGCTGCTCCCTGGCTGCCATAGTCATCGCTACGCCTAGCCGAATTCACACCGATGCAACAGCTGAGTGCACTTCGGAACTGGCTAGCGCTGAGGTGCCGCTCTCGTCATCGTTTTACTGTGAACCTCGTCTCGTAGTAAAACAAAGATATGCTCGGTTTCCGCGACACCTTCAGGAGCGCAGCCAGCTGTGGCCAGGAGAGCCGCGATCGAGCAGCAGCAATTAAAGGCGCTATGGGAAGACATTTGTTTGTATTGCTGTTATCGCTTCTTCCAACGACTCGATATTGGCCAACGATACTTCATCCGACGGCTTAGTATTGACTTGAACAAACATTAGTGTCGCATTTTTCTGACGCTGGCGGCCGGCATCCTGGCTGGCATGCCGGCCCCGAGAAGGGCGCCCGTACGTTATCATGACGCTTATTTGTATGGCCGTGGTGCCCATCAAAACCGCCAGACATCCCCCTGTTCGCTCAGAATCTCGTAGCACACAGTGACACTGGGACCAGAGCCCTTTAGAGGAGCGAGTGCGGGGGCGCAGGAGCTAGTCTGTGGTAAAGCAGACGAAACTCTTGACGCCAGTTCCAAGACTGTATTCTCATTTCGACCGAGAATCGGACGAGGAGGCCTGTAGGTCGCCCTTGCAGGTGTGAGCAATTGCGTTGTTGAGCTGCTGGCAGATTGCAAGCGACTGGCCTTTGCCGCTTGCAAGTGTGAATGGGCATGTTAAATGCCCAGGTGAAAATATTCAACTCGAAATTCAATTGGGAGTAACTGGTGTAAACTGGGAGTAACTGGTTCCATTTGGATACCAACTGGTACTAGTTGGAAGCCAACTGGTTCCTCTTGGAAATCCAGATGGAACCCAACTGGTCCCAGTTATAATAATATAATAATAATAATAATAATAATAATAATAATAATAATAATAATAATAATAATAATAATAATAATAATAATAACTTTATTTGCATCACACGTACATGATGCCGGAGGCCAGCAGAAAAAGCTGTCATTAAGGCAGCTTGACAAGGCCGCAGGCCCCCACACTGGCAACTACAGGTAGCGGTCAGCAACCACAAAACAAATGCATGAAAGTGTGAAACCGCAAACAAAAGCTATACATTGAAAAAAGGAAGTTTCCACGAAAACCTGACTGCAACAAGAGGGCACACACTTTCAACAAATCTCATCGCCGGAGATATATAGACAACATAGCAAAATGAAAGTGACGCTTTGAGATAGAATATTGTGAGACTATTTTGTTGTTCTTATTTTTAGTTCGTAAAGTATTGGCGAAGGTTCTTGAAAGTAGTTAAGGACCAAGTGGGAGGCAATTGGTCAATTGTGCCACCAACTGGCAAACATCGATTCCCAGTTGAGAGCCAAGCAGTTGGAACTGGGAACCAACTGGGAAGTAATTGGTTCCATTTGTGGGTCAAGTGGGAAGCAAAAATTCCCAATTGAGGGCCAACTGGGCTGAACTGGTCGTGGGTAAAACCAAATGGTAAGTTTTTTTACTGCTTGGAGGGACGTCGAGAAGGAAATAAATGCTGCTGCGGCTCAGCACATTGCACAGTCATTAGGCGCAGAAGTGAACGTAATGCGAAATTAGATGGAAGCTGGCTTATTGGCGAACATCATTCCGATTGCACTGTGTGCACTGCATGTGAAAGCGCCCGTAGGCGCTCTCCTGGCGAATAACACCACTTCCCTCAAAACATGTGTCGACACGCATATGCTGCGAAAATTTCGCGTGCAGGCATAACTGCTTAATTTTTGTTTTATTAAGCTTGCTCTCTTTCTGTCTCAACCCGTTGTGACATAGGCGCTTCGGACACGGTAACATTATATTTATTTATTTATTTACAATTGCCGAACCATCCCAAAACGAACTTCTAAGACCGTGACTTCCGCGACATGCCGTGTCTTCAGCCATCAGCGTACCGGGTGCGGGTGAAATTCTCGACGCCGCCATCGCGTTGACGTTCGTAACGTATTTTGTCAATAATAGCACAAATTATGCATGACAATTGCAGCTTCGAGAAAAGTAATTTGTTAAAATTTAAAAATTATTATCTTATTTTTATGCTAGTGAAAACAGAGTAGTAACTAAAAAAGTTGCTGAAACAAGCGTCAGTTTCGTACACGCCGTCCGTGCTAGGGTAGCCATTGCGGCAATGGTCGCGCGGATGGCATGTGCAATTTTTCATCGTGTTCCGCGGGAACGTTGTGTTTGAAGAACCTCGACATAGAATTAATTTTTCGCATACTATTGTTGGCAAGATTGTTCAGCAGTCCTTTCCTTGATGGTGCTGAAGGAAGACAGTTTGCTTGCTTTGACTACTCGGCGAAGTGGACCCGTCAATACCAATTAAGAGTACAAGTCGTTTTCACCGGATGGAATCATGCCATTTCCAGGTGCGTACTCAGTTCGCTCATTTAAGTGTATTTTATGCTATTTTTGCGTTCGTAATGAAAAAAGTCTAACGCATTTAGTTTCACGTTATATTTTTATGCTAACTCGTTTGGTTGTTTTTCCAAACTCGCTGTTAATTGAAACAAAGGCTGGTGATGTATGCAACTGATCTCTACTATACGAGAAGTGGGCATGCGTTTGGATCGTGTGCCGAAGTGCGTGTGGAAGCGAAGTCCGCTCAGCACGATTGCGTCTTAATGCTGCAGAGAGCACCCCTGGACGCCTCAAAGACCTTCGTGGGTAAAGAGCGTAAATTTTATTTGTACTCGCTGTGTGCGATTCTCTTGTTTGTCACCTATAAAAATGAACTATTATGTTTTGTTTTGCAGCAACCCTGACCTATTGGGCTCGGCAGAAGAGTATTATTGCAACCCGAGCAGCTGTCATAAAACATGACGAACGGGCTCAGCGAGAAGATTCAAGATTCAGTGAAGGTGCAAAGGGCAATAAACATTGACACACTCAAAACTTATCTTCCGTGTTTTGAACTCCCGTGACGACCATGTACACTCGCTTACTCAAATGTATTTGAGCTAGCTAGAGTGCTTGGACGTCCCGACGCTCCCGTGGAGACGTCTGTGATTGGCATGCATTACGCCCCCGCCGCATCTGGGATTGCAACTGGTTCTAGATGCAACTGGTCCCAGTTGCAACTAGAAATCTGTTCCTTAAACCAGATGGACTGGGACCAGTTGGAAACCAGTCGGAAACCAGTTAGAAATTTTCACCTGGGTGCGCGCTCACAGTAGCAAGTCCCGGAGTTCGCGCAAGTTAATTAAGCCTATTGGTCACGGGGGGGGGGGGGGGGGGGGGGGGCAGAGTTCTGAAGAAGTACAGCCCTTTTATAGAACACGCCACAGTGAACGAGCTTTAACGCACTTTGGTCAATTTGATCATAGTGCTGCCACACGACGGCACGACAGTATTTCTATAACTTCTGAAGTAAAACAATTACCCTCGCCAGGAATCTGTCGTATGACACATCGCACGATAGGTATCTATCGCGTGACACAATCCACGACAGGTATCTGTCGCGTAGCATATACCATGACAAGCTGTTGTGTCGGGCGAGAGGCCGCACGACAGGTACTCTTGTCGCGTGAAGACAGGCGTGCTAGAAGTCTGTCGCGCGACTGAACCCATGACAGGCAACTTTGCTGAGGCACGCAGTCTCTGTCGCGCGGCACGACTCCCTTTCTCGCACGACAGTACCTGCGACAGAAACCGGGCGCGCGACAAATGCTGCTGCAGGGACCTTCTTCACACGACAAGATATAGGAAAGAGTCTGTCGTGCGGCAGACCCTACTGCAAACACGTGTGGCGCGCGAAAGAACCCCCGACACGAACATTGTCGCCCGACACAAGGCACGACAAGACAGCTTGCCTTGCTACACAAAATAGTGTCGCACGACAGATGCGTGACAAAAAATTCGTCCGTGCATTTTGACCGGGCTGCCATGGGCTGTCCATTAATCTGCCCATGTAATAAGCCCGGACTAACAATTAAGCTGTTAAGGGCGAAAATGGTAAGGAGCGGTAAGGAGGGGGAGACGAAATGATTTTGATAAGCAGCCACATCTCCAGCTTTCTGGCGGACGGCGCGATTTTTTCCCGGCCTCGACGTTCGCGCTTCTGCAGGTGCCACCATCTAGTCGCACTTTTTCGAAGCGTGACAATGTTACCGGCAGCTTATTGCCATGGCAGTTATTTCAGAGCCTCGTGGTTCCTTCTCGTCTTTCTAAGCGTACACAGGACCTGGATTTAGTAGAGTAATAATGAGTGAGAAAATGTATGTTTGCAGGTTAACTCGAGCTCAAAAGAAAAGTGCTGAACTGACATGGCCTCCGAGATGGTTTAGAAAAAGGGACATTTCCCTCGATAGAACAGGACTTCGAACCTTAGAGCCCTGTTCCACTGTGCTGTCATCGTTTCTGGGCCTGTGTGAAAGTTCTGAATGACACATTTTAGGGAGGAGAGGAGGGGGGAGATGAAATGGTTTTGAAAAGCAGACACATCGCCAGATTTCTGGCGGACGCCGCGATTATTTCCCGGCCTCGACACTTGCGCCATCGAGTTTCCTCCATGTTTGTGCCTCTGCAGGTGCCGCCATCTAGCTGCACTTTTCTGAGCATCAGTAGGCGACACAGCCTGTTGAGAACTGCCTGAACCACGCCTGAAATCATTGGCGAGCTGCGTGATTTACAGCTTTGCAAGAGCGTCGATCGCTGTCTGCTTGCCTTTTTGTGCTTTAAGTGAGTAATCAGCTCTGCTAGTTTGACACACTAATAATAATAATAATAATAATAATAATAATAATAATAATAATAATAATAATAATAATAATAATGGTTTTATTTGCGCCTAATGAATACATGGCGCGGGAGACCCGCAGTAAAAGCTGTCACAAGCGACAGCTTGACAAAGCCGGAGGCCCCCCTATACACTTGACAGCATCATAGGCGCAATGAAACGTCATGTCTCATCCAAAAACTAAATAGAACAAAACATGAAAACATCTGCAATTACAATCACTCACAAGAACTACATAAAATTATACAGAAAATGTGGTAGAATGAAGTTATAAAGCACTTACAAAAGCAATGAAACATTCATGTGCGATGGCAATGAGTTTAGCGAAAGTAACAGATAAATTAAGCACATTTTGCTTCAAATAAAATTCAAAACAAAGTGAATACAGACAAGCGGTAGAGTCAGGGTAAACAACAACGTGACAGAGTAAACAGGAATGGCAAGCGAAGTGTCCTAGTACATGTTGAAATACCGGCGGAGTGTTTTGAACGTCACCTTTTCAAGTTGGATATGTTTATGATTTAAATCATTTAGTAACCGGGGTAGTTTATTCTGTATTGTTTGTAGGCCGTATGTTGTGCGAAACGTCCTTACTTTCCAGAGCTCCGTGTGACGTGTCTGGCGTGTAGTAGTGTTTGGTTGTAACCTGCTAGACGATGTAGAAATGAACTGTTGCTAGCGTTTTCATTCTTAATTGCCTTGCAAAGGATATAATCAAACAGTTTGGTAACAGGAATTATGTTGTATTTGGGAAATAGATGATACGTATGTGAATAAAACGGCAGATTTTCTATTACTCTTAAAAACCTTTTCTGCAACTTGTGAAGCTTCTGCAAATTTCCGTAAGTTGTCGTAGACCAAACTAAGTGACAATAATTGAGTCGGGAGGAGAATAAGGTATTATAAAGTAACAGTAAGATTTTTGGTGGTAGTAAATCGCGATTGCGGTATACTAGCCCAATTACTTGTGCTAGCTTAATTAGCATGCTGTCCACGTGGACATCCCCTGACATATTCTGCTGAAAGATAACACCTAATGTCTTAATACTGGAAGTTACTTCGAGAGGAGTGGCATTTAAGTAGATAGACTTTTGTATTGTTATGTTTTTGTTTTTACTTCGAAAGAATACGGCTTTTGTTTTGTTTGCATTAATCGTCAGGCTGTTTTTACGTGTCCATTCGTCTAGTTTTATTAATGTTAAATTAGCAGCATCAACAAGGTCGTCACTAGTTTTACCAGTTAATAATATGCTGGTATCATCCGCGTACATGATAAATTTCACGGTTGCATCAATATTCACAATATCATTCACGTACATATTAAATAAAAAAGGTCCTAATATACTGCCCTGTGGGACCCCTGCTGAAATAGATAATGGGTTAGAACTGTGGTTGTTTATGACGACTATTTGTCTACGAAATTCCAAGTAGGAGCGTATAAGAGATGCAGCGTTACCACGAAAGCCATAGTGTTGGAGTTTCTTAATTAAAAGTTGATGACTGATGGAGTCAAATGCTTTTGACAGGTCAATAAAAATTCCTAGTACAAGTCTTCCTTCTTCAAACTGATTTAGTATGTGTTCTTTTTGTTGTAGCAATGCGAGTTGTGTGCCTAAACCCTTACGGAAGCCATACTGGCAATCAGTCAGCAGGCAATGTTTCTGCTCGAATTCGGATAGTCGCTTTAAAATAACTTTTTCGAAGACTTTTGAAAAGACGGGAAGGATTGATAACGGTCGATAGTTTCCTAAGTCGTTTTTATCGCCTTTTTTAAAGAGCGCAGCGACTCGCGCTATCTGCATCGTTCGAGGAAACGTGCCTTCGCTTATACAGATATTGAAGATATAGGTAAGACAAGGAGAGAGAAGGTCAGCAACATATTTGATTGGTTTTATTTGGATACCATCAATATCTTTAGCGGTACTATTATTTAGACTGTGAATTGTGCTAATTATCTCTCCCTCATTTACTGGATACAAAAATATAGAGCTAGAGTTGTATGGAATACCATCAAGATCATTGTCTGGTGCGTTGTTACTTCCAATTTTAACAAAGTGTTCGTTAAAAGCGTCTGCAAGTGCTTTTTCCTGTAACTCAAGACCATTTATTTTTAAGCTCTGTATCCTTTCCTCGGGAATATTGCAGTTCAACAAAGAGTTCAGTTTTTTCCACATTGCGGCCGTACCTGGAGCTAGTGAATTAAAGGAAAGTGTATAGTAATCTCGCCTGGCCTTTTTTATATCTTTGTCTAAACGATTCCTAATTTTTTTAAAAGCCTGAAATATTTCGGGGTCTCTGGTCTTTATAAATTCACTGTATAATGCATTCTTTCTCCGTATTCTGGCAGATAGCTCTGCACTAATCCATGGTTTACGTATTTTCTTTTTGTGTTTAATGCACTTAAAAGGAAAGCTAGTGTCATAACTTTCTTTCAATAGGCTGAAAAAAGCCTCGTAAGCCAAATTTGCGTCTTTAAGATCGTATACAGTGTCCCAACATGTCTGAGCTATCTTCTCACGAAAAATAGAAAGAGCCTGATCAGTTATTAGTTGAATGAAATGGTTTGTCTTTGTTTCCTTGTTTCGAACGTGACCCTTGAAACATAAATATATCGGCAAGTGATCACTGAGATCCGATGCGAAGACGCCAGCGTTAATGACTTCAGAACTTAAATTCGTAATAAATACGTCAATTAAAGATGACGAATTCTCGGTCACTCTGGTAGGAAGACTGATAGTATTCCAACACGCATTCATCTCCAAGAGAGTATCTAACCTAAGTTTTGGTGAATCATTCTTCATCATGTTAATGTTGATGTCTCCGCCATAAATTAAATTGAATTTGTTGTCATTTATAAAGACGAGAAAAGTTTCTAAGAACTCCAAGAATGATGTAACGGAACCATTCGGAGGGCGATAGCAAACAGCGAAAACAGTATTGTTTTGTATCACTGATAAAAATTCATAGTCATAAGTTATTACTGAAAACTGGTTCAATATTTCACATGCAGACGGCTTTTTAACCAAGGTGCATATTCCGCCACCACGACCTGTTGATCGATTCAGGTAGAAAGTATTGTACAATGGAAGCCGAAAGATGTTCACATCGTCAACACACCAAGTCTCTGTCAGCATAATGACGTCAAAGGATTGCTTTGTTTGCTCAAAAAAGAGTTGTAAGTCATGTTCCTTGCGAGTAAAAGAACGTATGTTTAAGTGAAAACATTTGAAAGCCTTCGAAAACGCTGTACCTAAGTGATGGTTGAAAGTGTGTGGCAATACGTAAGAGTGAGTAGGTGCCATAGTGTTCTTTGTGTTCAGCTGATCTGTTGCTTAAGTTTGTCGCGGTCACTAGAGCAGGAAATGACCACCGCGTTTTGCCCATCAGCTTTCCGGACCAAGACCTTGTTGTTGTTGTGCCATACGTATTTGTAGTTATTTGCCTTGGCCCAGAGCTTTGTTTCGGTAAGCAGAGTACGTGTCCTTTTTGTCAGGTTTTCTAACACAAAAATGCTGTCATTTCCCTGGCACAGTGTTTTCCTGTTTTGCCACCATTTGTCTCTTACTGATTGTTTGGCGAAACGACAGATAATGCCAGGTATCTTATCTTGCTTTGAGGGAAGGCGATGAGTGGACACTATGTCACTTTCCTGAAGCTGTGGCAGGTTGTTTAGAGTTGCCAGCTTATTTATCTCATCAATCAGGTTTTCATCCTTCATTGCTTTAATTCCATGGAACTCAAGGTTCAGCTTTCGGCTTCTCCATTCCAAACAGTCCATTTCGTTTTTCAGCTGCGTTATTTCATCGTCTTGCTTTTCAATCTTGTCTACCCTGTGTTTCAGTTCCCTGACCTCACGTTCGTTCTTTTCTACCCGAGTTAGAAGCTCATCGTACTGGTCACTCATGTACTGAACTGTGTCTTCGACGCTGTCAACTGTTTCTTTCAGCGGTAAAAGGTACTCCAGCTTTTCATTGATTGATTTCAGCAGTGCACGAACATCCTGGTCATCCGTATCATTACTGGATCTATCGAGTTGTGGAGTACGACCTTTCGAACGCCTGCAATTTGAGCAACGCCACGCACTGCGATACTGCTCCCCTTTGGACTTGATAGTAGCATCTGAAATTCCTGCACATTTCCCCGTGTGATAGACAGATCTACAGTCACTACAGTCGATTTTGGAATCAAGTTCCTCGAGTTGCATATCACATGACCCACAGTGTTCATCAAGGGGCATAGCGACACTTTTGGCAGCAGCAGCAGCAGTAAAAGAGGACAGCGGGAAGATATATTAACAGAGCAGCAACTAACCTGCAATTGCAGAGAAAACTTCTTAAGATGGTGCCTTTCCCGTGCCGCTGCCGCTGCCAGTGTGACAGCCGTAGGTCTCTGGGCTTTCTTTATAGCCTCGTCCGATGGGTGGGCGTGTCCGCTGGCCGGTAGCGATGCAGTCCTAGATGACGTTATCTTCCGCAGCAACCAGCACACGTGCACGCAGACGGTTGTAGTCGATGTCAGAACTTCATATCTGCAATTGCAGAGAAAACTTCTTAAGATGGTGCCTTTCCCGTGCCGCTGCCGCTGCCAGTGTGACAGCCGTAGGTCTCTGGGCTTTCTTTATAGCCTCGTCCGATGGGTGGGCGTGTCCGCTGGCCGGTAGCGATGCAGTCCTAGATGACGTTATCTTCCGCAGCAACCAGCACACGTGCACGCAGACGGTTGTAGTCGATGTCAGAACTTCATATCTGCAATTGCAGAGAAAACTTCTTAAGATGGTGCCTTTCCCGTGCCGCTGCCGCTGCCAGTGATTCAGGCCCGGCTGGACCGATTTTTTGAGGACAAGAGTTTATATCCAAATACCATGATTGGATTTAGACCGCATTTGTCGGCATATGATGTCATGCTGCAGCTAAAAGAACAGATAATAGAAAGTTCAACGCTAGACACCAAGGTGATCGTTTGTCTAGACGTGTCGGAAGCTTTCGACAACGTAAAGCACTCGGCCATTCTGGAGGGTCTGGCTGCGTTAGACGTGGGTGTTCGTACCTACAACTACATACGCGATTTCCTTACAAACAGAACGGCATCTATAAGCATGAGGGGGGGGGGGGTGTAACACACTGACGGGTATTCGACAGGGCAACAAGGGAACCCAGCAGGGATCGGGGTGCCCTTCTTAGGGCACCCCGATACTTAGAACCAATCGGTCTCAGGTGCTCGGCCCAGAAATCGGAAGCGCTATTTCTCGCGCCCATGCAGTCGCTACAGCGTCGGCGCATAAAGCAGGATGGATCGTATCACGCGGGAATCCCACTCAGAGTGAACGGTAACGTAATTCCAGCGGTGGAAAGCATTAGGGTTCTAGGATTACTAACTCAGGCGAACGGCAGGAACTCGGAAACGATTCAGAGACTATGGGTTCTCAAGCGCAGCGGGTCCCCCATGTCTCATTCGTCGTCTTCTCCACGTACCCAGCCCAAATCAAAGAAGCACCAGCTTGACACCAAGCCCAAGGATACCACTTTGGGGCAGGCAGTTGCTGCTGCTATGCTTTTGCAACCATACTAGGCAACCATACTAGGCTGCTAGGCTTTTGCTACCATGAGAGCCGGAGGAAGGAAGGAGCAGTAGCGTTGCAAGCCCGCTTTCAGGGCAGATAGGATGTCTTGTATACGGACGCCGCAGAATGCACAAACAGTTCGGGGCACATTTCGGTAGCCACTAGGGAAAACGGAGGCCCGGTAGCGTGCTGCAGCACCAGACACTCGACAGTAACCGAGGCGCAAGAGTTGGCCATTGCGCTGGCTCTAACTCAACAACAGGTTAAAATTATCGTGAGTGACTCAAAATCAGCTATTAGAAACATTGACGCGGGCCGCATTTCAGCCACAGCAGCACTGGTGTTGGCCGGCAGTCCACCACCGGCAGAACAGGTAGCGCTCATTTGGACACCCGCGCACCAAGGGTTGAAGAGAAACAAGAAAGCGCACGCACTGACCCGAGGATTTGCTACGTTCCGGGATCCCAGTGGCGTCTTGTGCACACCCCCGTCTCCCTCGCGCGATGAGGAGCTCCTACAGTTCGATGACGATCTTAACTCGTATCAGGAAATCCTAAACCATTACAAATTAGGCCGAGCGGTACTTCCAAAAGCAAGTAAGCAGCTAACCAAAAACGAAGAGGTTGTGTGGCGCAAGCTCCAAACCGGAGTATTCCCTAACCCTAAGCTTTATAGCAAGTGGCACCCTGAGATTTTCAGCCCCAGGTGCAAATGTTGCGACGGCATAGCTGACATGATCCATATGGTATGGACATGTCCGAGCTTTGGACAACTTGACAGAACAGATGAGTCCTGGGAGGCACTGCTTCACAACGAGGACGACAATCCACAACGAGAAGTCATCCGTTTCGCCCTTGCCGCTGCTGAGATCCAAGAGATCCCGGTCGACGGCTGAGGGGGAGGACATGGCTGGGACCGAGCGGCGCCTCGGATACCCATCATCCTTTTGACGGGTGCTAATAAATGTTATTTCTCTCTCAGTTGCTGTGCACCGCTGTAGCTGGGATGTAAACAACATGTGGGTGCCTACCGAATCTGTGATTGCCACCTTCGTAGGAACTTCCTGTCCCTCTGAAATCAAGGCATGGCGTCTAATGTTTCGGGTAGACCCTTTGTCATCTAGGCCTCTGCAGTGCAACAACTGCTGGTGCTATGGCAATAGCTCCGGCGGTTGCAAATCCAACTTGCGGTGTTCCAACTGTGGGGATGGCCATGCACCGTGCACCTGCACTGAGCAGGACGAGAAGTGTTGCCTTTGCGGTGGGGCCCACTCTGCAAACTACTCAAATTGTCCCTCCCGAGCGCAATAAATTAAAATTCTAAAGATAATTGACAGAAAACGCTGTTCGCGCCGTGACGCTATTACACAGCTGAAAGAACATGCCCAGGGTTATGCAAGTGTGACCGCTCGTCAAGGAGTCATGTTAGACTCGACGCTGTTCTAGGCAATTGCGGCTGCTGTGGAGGCTTCAATGTCTAAAATGGTAGAAAGGATTGTCGCAAGTGTATCGGAGTTCCTTACAAACGTTCTAGCGACTCAGCTTGCAGATGCTGTGCAGGCCGGTTTGGTCCCTCTCTCTACAGCAATTTCCTCTACTCTTACCCGGTCTACAATTCTTGAAGCATCTCAGCCCCAGGAACGTACTACAGCCCCTTCCGGGGTACTTACCTCGGGTACTTCAAGTGATCATGGTATCATCTATGTTTCCGAGATGATGAAGCCTGATGCATGGGTTCTCAAGCGCAGCGGGTCCCCCATGTCTCATTCGTCGTCTTCTCCACGTACCCAGCCCAAATCAAAGAAGCACCAGCTTGACACCAAGCCCAAGGATACCACTTTGGGGCAGGCAGTTGCTGCTGCTAGGCTTTTATAACCATAGTGTCGTTGCGAGTTTTACAGTGGAACTGTCGCTCTATTCTTTCAGCTTCCACAGATTTACTCTGCATCTACCCAGCTTAATCAGGATGTCATAAATATGCAAGAAACCTGACTTTCAACCGAGAAACTTTTTCATTCTAAAGATCGCCGTTCATTTCGCCTAGATCGCCAGTCAAGAGGACGTGGTTTACTAACTTTAGTCTGTTCTAAATTTTGCCACACGGCTAGTATCTTTTTAACAAATGCCTCCTGACTGTAAGATTTTGCCATTAGACTTTGTACTTCCCGGGTGCTTTCCATTTTCCATAGCAAATTGTTATTTTGCCTCTGGAGTACAGGATATTGGACCTCTTGACTTCTTACTTGCTAACTGTAAAAACCCAGTTCACGTGGTGGCGGCTTCAATTCTCACCGTGTGCCGTGGGGTTTGAGGACTAATCTATGCGGCAAGCGCCTGTGGGACTGGGTTTCTGGTCACAGCCTTATGTTCCTAAATTTAAGATCGGCCACTTACCTTCGGGCACAGACTCAATCTGTGTTAAATCTCACGTTCGCTAGTCCTGGCATTGGCGTAACGGATTGGTCGACTGTTGATTGCGGCACCTCAAGTGACCATAAACCCATTCATTGTGATATCGTAAGTCGCGTAACTCCTGCGTCTTCTCAGTTGCGGCCACATGTAAATTATGACAGATTTAAGACGCGTTCCGCTCTGCCCTTACGGCAGTGGCTAACATCGCTGAGGCCCACCAGTCAACAAGCATATGTCTGGCTATAGAAAAATCCCGTAAAACTTCGGAGTTTCTGGTGCGGCCAACAAAAGGAAATTCTTCTACCTGGTGAAATGGGGACTTTACAAGAGATTACAGGCGGAGGAAGGCAGCATAGAAAAAGCTTCTTCATAACCAATGCCCAAATAACTGGAGTGATTATAAATTCTTTGCAGAAACCTTTAAACGCACGGTTATGGGTGCGAAGGAAAAATATGACTCAGAAAATTTCGATTACCTTGGGAAGTCGGGCAACCGACGTACACTACTCGGCTTTCTACGGTCTAGAAAACTGCTCACGTCCTCTAGTAATTTACAGGGGTTAGTTAGGTCGCCTAAAGAAGCTATCCAGGTGGTTGAATTAATTTCCACTGGCCTGCAAAAGCGGTTTTCGTCTCTACTGCCTTTGTGACCAATGTTGTTTGCGTCAGTGGTGCCAAATAGTAATGCCTCACACGTTTATCTACCGCTGTTTTCCCAAGTTGTACAGAGATTACCAGCGACTGCTCCTGTCCCTGATGGTGTCACTACAAAGATGCTCAAGATTATCTACGAGGAGTTTCCCGACTCCTTATTCCACCTCATAAACTACTCTACCAAACACGCTTGGATACCTCCTGAGTGGTGATTCCTCTACTGAAAATTCAGAGTGAAGTCTATAAATTGGATAATATTAGGCCAATTTCTTTAACATCAAACGCAGTAAAGTTAATAGGAAGGATGTTACTAATTCGTGTGTCAGCCTTCGTGGACAGCAAAAGTATACTCAGCCCGTGTCAACTCAAATTCCGGCCACGGTGTTCGATATGGAATGTACATGCTGATCTTGAGAGCCGAATTCTATTTGCTCGTCGTCAACGCCAGGTCGCGGCTTTGGTTAAGCTCGACGTCGCCAAAGCTTACGACAGTGTAGAACACTCCATCCTAATACATAGGCTACATCCCCTTCAGTTTTCCAATTATATAGTCGCTTGGATATCTGCATTTTTATATAATAGGTAATTCTTTTGCGCCCATAATGGTGTTCATTAAGAGAGGTGCAAACAAACGAGAGGTGTACCGCAAGGAGCTGTTCTTTCTCCTGTGCCTTTTAATATTCTGTTGAGCTCAATTCCTCTCCATCGCTATGTACGCACTTAGGTCTATGCGGACGACATTGCGTTTTTTGCGGCTGCGCCGGATATGCATCCCCTGTATGGTCTGTTGCAGTCATATCTGAGTTCACTAGAGCACTGGCTGAGCAGCTTACACCTTAATTTAAATGTTAGAAATGTTAGAATGCGCCATCCTTGTTTTCCCTCTACAGAATCCTGTAGTGGTCTCTCTACCTTGCCACTTACAACCAATACCGCAGGTTCAATCACTAAAATACCTAGGGGTCATTTAAGATGAGAAACTCACCAGGCGACCGCACATTGACCATGTCGCGGTGAAGGGGGCTCGGGCCGTCGCCATGTTGCGCAGACTGTGTAGTGACCGGTAGGTAATGCGAAGAGATGCGCTATTAATGACTCACAAAATGTATGTCAGGCCAATTGTGGAATTTGTATCTGTGTTGTGTTCAGGCTCGCCTGCATACAAACTTCGTCCTCTCGTCGTTTTGGAGAAAGAAGCACTAAGAACGTGCCTCGGCCTCCCAAAATTTGTGGCTACCAATGTGCTGTATCTTGAAGCCCGCATTCCCTCTCTCTTATCTCGACTTCAATTTTTAACTGTGCATACTTATAAAATAATAAATAATAAATAAATGGTTTTTGGGGAAAGGAAATGGCGCAGTATCTGTCTCATATATCGTTGGACACATGAACTGCGCCGTAAGGGAAGGGACAAGGGAGGGAGTGAAAGAAGGGAAGAAGGAGGTGCCGTAGTGGAGGGCTCAGGAATAATTTCGACCACCTGGGTATCTTTAACGTGCACTGACATCGCACAGCACACGGGCGCCTTAGCGTTTTTCCACCATGAAAACGCAGCCGCCGCGGTCGGGTTCGAACCCGGGAACTCCGGATCAGTAGTCGAGTGCCCTAACCACTGAGCCACCGCGGCGGGTTGCAGACTTACCTAAGAATCTACGAATATCATTTCCACCGTTCACAAAGGATTTTCTGTTGCCTGCCGACCTCCTTTTTTAGTGACCTCTAGTCTCCTTTTCATACCCTACAGGCGGTGTTTGTGCAAAGATTACTTGAGCCTTTAGATGTGAAAATTTATGACATCCTTCCTGCGCTATGCAGAGGGCCCGCTGTCCACATTGTTTTCGACGATATTTACCTCTAAAATGCGAAACTTTTGAAACCCTGTATTCTAAATGGTCTACTGAACGATCATCTAAGGACCCTACCTAAAAAAATTGCAATAGCAACCGACGCATCGCAGTGCAATGAAAAGGCAGGTGTGGGAATATTCTGATTGCATTTAGACTGGTCTTTTTCACTGCGGCTTCCAGATGTCACTCCTATTCTTCAAGCAGAGTTTCTGGCTGTAGTACGTGCTCTACGCAAGCTAGACCCCTCTATAACCGCTGTGGCAGTAATTAGCTATTCTTTATCTCTGTGTTCGTCTCACGCCGCGCATGTTGACGGTTCCATTTCCAACACATTCTTGTCCCTGCTTCATCCGCATTAGAGTCTTGTTCATTTAGTATGGGTTCCCGGTCACAGCAGTGTGACAGTTAATGAGATTGCTGATACGCTCGCAAAGGCTTCTCTAAGCAGGCCCCTGTTGCCTATCATCCCGGCTACCGCCTATATTACAGCATCTAGGTTTCGGCGACGTGCGTTTTTAAGCACGCAAGACACAACACTTCTACATCGGCAAATTATCAGCACCTCAGATATTCTTGGAACAGGCTAGTTTGTTGATCTCGGCAGCTTGAAGTAACTCTGACCAGGCGGCGGTGCCATGTACCTCCTCTAAATTTCTATTTACACAGGTCGGGTTTGGAGCTCTCTCCTCTTTGTGCATATTGCCACGAGCTTGAATCCATTGAGCACTTTTGCTCTATTGTCGCCGATACACCTCTTTGAGAGGAAGGTTGCTGGAGGAGCCATTGCGGCCCCTTGGTCTTATTTTAAGCAGTCCGCACTTGCTAACATTTGGCGCCACCATATTTGGGTTCAGCGACAGATCTGTTTGTACCGATCTTCTAATTTTTTGCTAGAATCTCACCGACTGCCATGCTAAGAGTTACAAAATTTTCTTTCTTCTCAATTCGTACATTTCGACAAAATAAATCTTTCCAGTCCCTCTCTTCATTATTATTATTATTATTATTATTATTAATATTATTATTATTATTATTATTATTATTATTATTATTATTATTATTATTATTATTATTATTATTATTATTATTATTATTATTATTATTATTGCTATTATTATTACTAATTTTGAAATCAAAACTTGCATCCCTTTTCTATTATGAATACAAAATTATTACCTATTATGAATACAAAATTATACCCTTTCCAGTATTATATGACTTTAACCTGTCGATGAGATATAAACATAGCTTAAAAACTAATAACAATGCATTTTTGTCTTTATGTAGTTTAAAAAGCCTTCCTGACAGGGGGTATGTATTTCGGAATAAAGGAACATGGCACGTGCCATTCACTAGGCTAACACACGGGCTTGATAGCGTCGAAAATCGCCTTCCGAGATTATTGAACAAATTATTAATGATGGAAATCGACCTGCAAACAGCCACTAAATGTAATATAAAACTTCATTTCATCAACCAGTTTCATGGCATTTAACAGTGTCAACCATCTTCATAACCAAAAACAGAGCTTTTTGTAACACGCCATTTCATCCCAGAGTACTGTAGCTATGTGTATTTGTCTTTACTATTTCTTTTCCCTTATATTCAGGCGAGTTTGTTTATTAACGTTGTCATTTTTCAAGGCTGCTATCACGCGAGTGTTTGTTGCATTTTTGTTGTATTTTTTTATATTGTAACAAGACTGCATTTGTAACATTATTCATTTCCTGCGCGAAAATCGCATGTGCTGTGAATTGTTCTCTTTTAAACATTCAACATTTCATGCATAACTGCTGCACAAACTGCCATGTAAAGGGGGTGGGGACCCAGTCAAGCTTGCCTTAGAGCAGCTTTTTGTCCCCACTCCCTGCATTTTTATTTGTACTAAAAATGCAAAATAAAGATTGATTGATTGATTGATTGATTGATTGTCATGAGGAAGAATCCTCCGGTGTTGCTTTCCCGCGTGCTTTTCTATTTAATTACCGGAATACAGATGAATAGTCACAAGATTCTTGGCCGATCTCCCAGTGCGGGTATGTGTCATCCTTTGATAGGCTAACAATAAAAACAACAACGTTCCAAAGAACTCCTATTAACGAACTATTACTACTCCTATTCCCTACAAAACGTTCCCATTTCCCGCATTTAACCGCATGTGTCTTGGCCACTTCCCCGTAGTGCGTATGTGCCGTCTTTATTTGAGGCCAACCAACCAAAGGCACCGCCTTAGCTTCGCACAGTTTACCCTTTTATTTGGGCTCTCCTTACTGAACTCTGGCCAATACCCCGTATTTGGTATGTGCCATGTCACTAAGCCAACAACAACAACGAACGGCACGCGCTTCAGCTTCTGTCTGTTACAATCGCGCAGTCGACGAACGGCGACCCCGAGCCGACGGCACTTTTTCCTCAGCTCGTCCTTCGCAGCGGCCGGGAAGTTCCACGGCCGGCTAGCTGCGCGCCTGCCCCCTCCCTTTAATTCGCGAATGGCGTCAATGCCTGCTCGGTGGAAGCGGCACAGGACTACACCCGTTCGTAGGCTCCAGTAACGACTCAACTGTCCTTGGCGGATTTTGCCCTCCTTCCCGAATTCGTGTCCGCCATCTGCCAGCCCACCCGCCCAGCGTCGCTGCCAGAATACGGGGCATTCCCGGGGACCCAGTGCAGTGGGTTGAGGCCATCGAAACGGCTGCCCGGCGCTCTGCCTGGTCTTCCGAGACCGCTCCGTCCCTCGTGAAAGACGTCTCCGCGGTGCCGCTCAGACTTGGCACCAGCATGAAGGTCGGCACTGAGCCACCTGGTCGGCTTGAACAGCAGCCCTCGTAGCCGCTTTCGCCCCACTTCCAAGCGTGCATGAAGCTAAGTACATGCGGACACGGTCGCGGCGCCAGGCTCCTGATGAGGACGTCGCCGTCTACGTGTACGAAAGGATGAATCTGCTCCAGGCCTGTAGCATCACGTGGCCCGCGCCTGCTGCCAGGCAGTATGTCGTCTATGGCCTGTATCATTCCGCCTATGCGGCTGTCCTGACCACCCAGGACAGCGACTCCGTCCACGCCATCGTGTGACTGGTCGTCGTACTGCAGGACACCTCGCATCGTCACGGAATGCACTCTTCCTCCACGACGTCTGCCGAGGGTCCGCGCATGCAGTATCAACACGGAGAGGTGCAGCGCCAGACGAGCGCCCCGATTTCCAAACTACTGTAGCCTCAGCTCTGGTTCTTTACCTAATTTTGCCTAATTTACCTAGTTTTATATGAATAAGCGAGGACGGCTGCATCTTCAAGGCGGTACTGTCCCTATGAGAAGAGTACGGCTGCTCCGGCGCCGGCATGTCTAAAGGGACAAGCTAATCTAAGGAGGCTGGCTCGGAAGAGGCGGCAATGGCTTCCCAGGCCGTGGAGCGGCCAGAGCATGGAGACGACCACCCGTCCAGCGAGACCTCATCGCTCAATGGGGATGAGTCAGCGATCGTGGACGGTGACGAGTCAGTTTCCGATATGGCTGACGTGGACAACGAGGGCTTCGAGTTGGTGAGTCATCGCAAACAACGAGTGGTCGTGATAGCGGGAGTGGATGAGCCCACAGAGAAAGAGGTTGATTTAAGAGAGAGGAACCCCATCTTGCTTTTGCGGCCATTCAATCACTCCTGGGATCTGCTCCGTTTCGTAGTCGGTTCACCATGCAAAGGGCTCTTCAGCTGGATGTCGCAACGGAAGAGCAGGTTGACAAGCTCCTGCAGAGCTCTCAGATTTCTGACAATAAAGTTAACGTGCGGATGCCCCATTCCCACATGAACACCTGTGTTATTAAGGGTGTAACAAAGTGGTATTCAGAAAGCTACCTAGTTGATTATATTATGAAACCACAAGGTGTTTTGCACGTGAAACGACTCGTGCGTCGTGTGGAGTCTTCAGAAAAAGAATGGGCTGCGAAACCTACCAACTACATCGTTCTTATATTATCTCCCAACTCAGACCGCCCCGAAAAAATTGACCTGGGATTCACAAAACACGCAGTTGACGATTTCACTGAAGCTCATCCACGGTATTTTAGATGAAAGCGGTTTGGGCATGTGGCCAAATTTTGCACAAGTGTTCGACGCTGTAAGCGGTGCGGTGGCAACCACGACTTCAAAACCTGCAAGACCGATTTTGCTTGCTCCAATTGCGATGGGATCATCCAGCGAGTTTGGGAAGCTGCACCTTCCGTGTGAGCGCTCTGCACCGTCGAATATCCTTTATTGCTGGTCCCAAAACCCAACCGACTGAGACACCTGTGCCAGGATTAGACGAGTTCCCAGTGTTAGAGTCTGATGTTGCGTTACCCAACAATGTCCCTAAGAGACCTGAGTCCAGCAAGACGCCAAGGTCCATTGCGTGCGAGTCGGTTGTTCGACCTCCAGCAGTGTCCATGTTTCTGAGCCATTGGCTGACAGCCAGACTCGACGGCAAGGGAGACTCTCATATGCACAAGTGACAAGAAAACCAGCTACTGCGGCCAAGAGTGTGTCCCCGTCGGCATCTTTTGTCGATGTTGTGAGTGCGTTGAGCAAAATAAGAAGCTCAAAAATCAAGGTGTGTCGGACCTTCTTCATGTCTTGTTTGAGGTCCTGTGTTCACATGTTGCAGAGATGCCGCATGGTAACCTGAAGAACTTCCTACAGCTGGTGATTTCTTTTGAGTCCCTAATTACCACCTTCGCAGCGAACTTGCTTTCGATCTACTATAGATGGAGTTCAACCTCATGGATTTAATATCCACCGAAAAGTGCCGTTTATATTGCAATGAAACTGCGCTGGGATTTTGAAACGGTTAGCTGAACTAAAACTATTCTTGAAAGAGACTTGTGTTCCTGTATTGGCCCTGTCGGAAGCTGGCCTGCCAAGTGGCAGATGTTAGACTGGATACCTCGGCCATAAAAACTGCAGCATTAAGTCATCTCCTGCAGGAAGTGCCTAAATTTACAAAAGAAGGAAAATTTCACATGTTTCTCTAAACGTTATCTATCATTGCACGGATGGAATTGAGGTAGCGGCTGTGAGAGTTCAGTTCAGCTTTCGAACTCTTTCTATTGCATCGGTGTACGTGTCCCCGCGGAAGAGGGTGGCATATGATTTGTTTTGTACAGCAGCTTTGCGTCCGTTTCCCAGCTCCCCGAATCATCTGCGGTGATTTCAACGCCCATCATGACGTCTGGGGTGAGAGAAACACGGATTCTCGTGGACGCAAACTCGTAGACGTTATTGACAGCTTGGACCTGTGTGTTGCCAATGACGGAAGCCCCACATTCTTCCGGCCTCCAGCCTCAGCGACAGCTATATACCTGACTCTGCATTCACCTGGCGTCCGCGTGAGGTGGTCAACAGCGCCTGACCACATGGGAAGTGATCACTATCCAATTTTTGTGTTTGCTGCCGACTTTGGTATGCGTGGTCCTAAAATCAGCAATGTGGTAAACTGGGACAAGTACAGAGAGCACCTAGAAAGTGCTTCTGGTGATGTTATTAACAAAATGAATTCTAGTAATCTGGCAGCAACTGCGGCGGTCAAGTTACCAGATAATTTTCTGACCCCGGATTTAAAACTCAGGAAGCTTTGCGCGGCGAGAAGGGCGGAGCGCATCCTCACGCGGAAAAAGGACGACAGGGCTATGAAGGCGACCTTCAATAGGCTGCATTCTGCCATTCGACGGCACACGAACAAGCTCTACAGGTCGCAATGGGCCTCATTCTGAGCTAGCTTGACTGTGCTCTCACCGATGACGAGAATATGGCGAGTTATTGACAGCTTTGCTGTTGAATCTCGCCCTTCTAAGCGTTTTGAAGCTCTTGCATTACGTAAGGAAAAATCTATTGCGTGCTTGGCACAGGATTTTGCAGACGCACTCATACGTGCTAATTCTGGGATGGATATGTATACATCACCTGCTTCCCCTAGGTCTATCATGGATGTCCCGTTCGCGCTTCGTGACCACCGGTGTCGCCGGCCACTGCGCTCAGTGGCCGGCGACGCCGGTGGTCACCAGGTCCCGACGGCATCATCAACCAAATGCTGCATACTCTGCCCTTGGAACTCGGGAAGGAGCTCCTAAACTTCATCAGTCGAGTTTGGGAGACTGGCGATGTTCCTCCCTCATGGAAGATGGCACATGAAATTCCAGTGCTGAAGCCTGGAAAAGACATGACGGATCTTGCCTCGTATCGCCCTGTGTCATTGATCTCCTGTGTAGCTAAGTTGATGGGGAAGCTGGCAAATGAGCGCTTATCGTGGTGGCTTGAGGACAGCAAGACACTGCCAACATGTATGATAGGATTCCGCCGAGATCTTACTGCCCAAGATAGCGTCTTAGACTTGGTGAGTCACATTGAACTCCAGAGAGCTTTCGGCCTTTCCACCGTAGCCATTTTTCGTGACGTTGAGAAAGCTTATGGCAACGTGCTCCAGAGCTCATTTCTGAACAGTTTGCAAGGCATTGGCATACAGGGTCATATGTTAAGATTATTTA
This sequence comes from Amblyomma americanum, assembly GCA_030143305.2. Classification (NCBI taxonomy): domain Eukaryota; kingdom Metazoa; phylum Arthropoda; class Arachnida; order Ixodida; family Ixodidae; genus Amblyomma; species Amblyomma americanum. Next base: position 187,035 of record JARKHS020012456.1, on the reverse strand, counting down.
CAAGTTTATAAGTGATCGTGTGGTTAGTCTACGCTTAGGGAGTACCTTATGCACCGAAAGGGTTCTATCACGAGCCGTGCCTCAAGGAAGTGTTCTTTCCCCCACGCTCTTTAACGTCGCAATGGCTAGCCTTCCCGATTCGTTGCAAAAAAAATTGCAAGCAAGTGCGTACATCATTATATGCTGACAACATCAGCAATTGGACTACTGGCTAGCAAAACGAGCGATTATCCCTGATAGCTCGACAGGCTCTACTGTTGGTGCAAGCTTACCTCCAAGGTGTGGGATTGTCTCTAGCATTGGGAAAATCCAGCTTTGTTCCGTTTCCAGATGTAGGAAGACGTCTAGCGCAGTTGAAGATAGACCTTGGTCACTCTTTCATTCGTTAATTCAACCACACGCGTTTCCTGGGCGTCAGTGTTGGCTCCCGTCTACAGTGGCGAAAAGCTGTCGACGCGATTGTTTCATCTTTATCTTCGCGTCTCAATGTGATCAGCAGAATTGCAAGCGAGCATTGGGGAAACCATCCTTCTTCAATGGTCAAACGTCATGAAGGTCTGGTGGTCAGTCGCATAGTGTATCAATTAACTTTAAGTTTACCCTCGGCATCACAGCTTGAGCGTCTCAAAGCTGTCCACAGAAAGGGCCTAGTAGGAGTCATTGAAGTTTCTCAGGCGGCTGCGAACAAGGCAGTAATTCACAATTCCCCATGTGAGCGCAAAGCGCAGCTCTACTTTGGCAGCAATGCGTTCGCTCGTACTTGGACATTTGGAAAGAAATTATGCCCGCCATCTTCAAAATTTTACGGATGGTTCTGTGGACTAGGTCAAGCAAGCTAGCGCAGCGGCTTTTTACATTCCTTCTTTTGACGGTAAGTGGTCTGTATTCTTTGCTGCTGTCGTATCCTCCACAAAGGCCGAAAGCGTTGCTTTTGAGGCGGCTTTACAGAAGTTAGGGTCTTGTGCGGCTCAACCTGTTGTCATCCTGATTCAAATCTGCCCTTCAGAGGTTAGAGCGCGGATTCCCTACTGATGCCTTGTCTAGAAGCTCTCTACGCTTGGTGCAGAACCTGCACAGCAGAAGCTTTACTCTGTATTTTCAATGGGTGCCCCCTCACATAGGAGTCAGAGGCAATGAGGTGGCAGGAAGTTTCGACCATAAATCTCTGCCAAGGAATCCATAAAGAAAGTACCTCATGATGGAAAACGTCTCTACAGGAAAACTGTGCTCGATCATTTCAGTATCCTGTGGAGTGCGCTCCAGGATTTCTGTCTGACCAAGGGACTGAGAACATCTGAGGCCACTCTACTACATCGAATTCGCACGGGCTCTCCTCGCGCTCTACCTGGATGCATAAGACGGACATGGCATCGTCTACGCTCTGTTCTTTATGTGGTGTGTGTGGGGATATCTAACATTATATTATGTACTGCCCAGAGTACAACACGGAAAGGTATGCGATGTTCGCTTCCTTCATGAAGACAGGAACCCTTCACAGTACAGTTCAGTCTACCCGAGTGGAAACCAGACATGCAGAAGGGAGGCTGCATGCCTTCTTTTAACATTTCTGTAGGACAGTGATCTTGTTTCTAAATGGTAACAGCAGGAACGGACTATGGTCTGCTGTGATTGAATGTGTCCGTAGATGGTTTCTTCTGGAGTGAACTATGTTTACTGTGGGTGAATGTGTGTGGATTGTGGCATTGCAATGGAATATGTTCTACTGTGACCTCTGGTGTGGACTGTGTGGACTGAATGTGTGCATAAATGGTGACTGCGGGAGTGTAATATGTGCTATTATATGTGACTGTGCGCATAGCGGGGTAGATCTGACAGGTTTTAGAACATTATTAACATAGAAGTGACGCTACGGTTGAGCAATTACCGGCAGAAAAAACAAGACTATTCCCACCTGTAGCATTCAGCACCTCAACTGAACTCGCCCCAATTCCCGGGAGCGTGTGCAAGGCACGGCGGTATGGTTCAACTTTGCGGGCGGCTACGGCTTCCTCCATCGCAGCGACACCGTTGAGGGCACTTTCATTCACCGCACGGCGATGGAACACAGGATCAAGGAAGCTTCATCGCATCCGGGAAGGACAGGAGGTTGAATTGGAAGTCATTGGTGGGAAGAAAGTTCGCAGACCGCCAAAAGGTTACACTCGACGCGAATTGCGCGCGAGGTACTTGCAGCAATGTCGAGAAGCAACACATCGGCACCACACCTTATGAGCTTGTGTACGGCCAGCAGCCTCAACTGACAGCGGCGTCCAAAGTGGCAACTGAACTCAACATTGGAATCCCTGTGGCACGACGGGAAGCCTCAAACCGGAAACGTGGACAATTCCAGTGCCACGGTGGCGTCGATCGGCGAGGGGAACAGTGAGTGTGACACTGTAAATCACAGGTGAAGTTCGACTTATGACACTGTAGGGACCAATGTAGCGGTGGTGAAATTTGTCACTAAGGCCAGGAGAGCGCAGTGGTGTGTAAAGAAGTACTTCGCCACCGGGTCGGAAAGAGACCACACGATGAGTAGAATCGTAGCGACTGTTGTGGTCTACCTGGCAAAGTAGAACGTTCATTTGGGCGAGTTGGTATAGATGCATCTTTAGTAAAACAGCGCGAACAACGTAGGACAAGATGAAGGAGGACACAGGACGGGCGCTGACTCTCAACTAAAGTTTATTAGGCAACACCTGGTGTTTATAAAGAAAAAATCACACAGACAAAGTACATGACATGTCACACTAAAAGCGATAAAACAAGAGGCAGAGATGCATACGACGCTCAAATGCCACCAAGAAAGGCTATCTCTTTGTCACAAAGAATGACTGACGGTTTGCTGACACAACTGGCCTCTTGACTGATATAAAAGGCTTCCATTAATTCCCGCGTGGTCTGTTCACTGTGCGTATAAAGCACCTTCGTGCTACGCCAGATGGCCGTGCATTCTTTCTTTTTCTTTTTCATTACCTCACACTTTTTGCAGTGCCTGACCAAGTAAGAAAGTTCCTTGTCATTTTCCAGATTATTTTTGTGCTCCTGTAACCTTTTATTTAGGCATCGTCCTGTCTGCCCAATGTACTGGGCTCCGCAGGAAAGTGGAATTTTGTACACAACTCCTTTGCGACAAGCGACGAGCTTGTTCCTGTGCTCGGTGCCACAACCTTTCCTTTTTCTCGACCGTTCCTTCTCCCTTTGGATCGCCGGACACAACTGTTTTAGTTTGTTGGGAGCTGATATTGCTACATTAACCTTATATCTATTTGCCACATTTTTTAGCCCATGGTTGATACGATGTAGATAAGGAAGTATAGCAACTTTTTTCTTTTTTCGTGTTGGTTGTTACGTGTATGCTGAGTGTCCTGCTGTTTCACCCACTTGAGCAAACGAGCGCAGGCGTCGCTTACCGTACAACTTGGGTACCCGGCAAGCCTAATTCTGGATAGCTGAGATTGAAAACTGTCGCTGAGAGAATGGTGACAGGATTTTGTCAAGGAATTACGGAGGCAGGAACTAATAATACCATTTTTTACAATTTTGGAATGACCTGAGCGGGAACTAAGGAGCGGTTTTGTAGATCTGGGGTTATACTTCAAGCAGACATGATCGAGACTGAATCGCAGGCACAAATCTAAGAACTGCAACTCTTCCTCGGAAGGTGCCTCGAAGGTGAATTCCAGCCCTGCTCCCCATTTTCTGAAAATCTTCAAAATGTCAGCCATGCGCGTTGTTAAGCGATCTCGTTCAGTAAACACCAGGTAGTCGTCCTCATACCTAACGGTCTTTAGGTGCATTCCCGATAGTTCCCTCTCGAGGTCCCTATCCACGTACATCAAAAATATTTCGCTAAGGACCGGGGCGACGCTTGACCCGATACATGCTCCTGCCTTCTGTGAATACAGTTTGCCCTGCCAACCTACGACGGTCGAACACAGGTAAATACGGAGCAGCTCTAGGAAGCTTTCAACTGTCAGACCACACTTCATGACGAAGGCTAGCTCATCATTATCTTCTGTAATGCACATTTTTACACGTTTCAACAGTTTGACATGCGGGAGGCTGTAATATAAGTCCATGACATCAATACTGAAGGCGACACGGCTTCCTGGGTTGTGATCCTTCAGGAAAGAAACAAGCGTAGCGGAATTTGGAATCCTTATGGATCATTCAGGCACAGGGACGAAAGGTGTCGTTGCAGAAAAAATGACACATGTTGTTGCCACGTGTTCTTCTCCGAGACGATTGCCCGAAACGGGACGTCGACCTTATGCGTTTTCGCATTGAAAAATAACTCGAGGTGAAGTTTTTTGCACTTGCCAACCTGTGTGCACAGCCGTTCAAGGCCAAGGTTGTTGAGAAGCGTCACGGCTTGCTTCTTGGTCTCCGCTTCCTTCAATGGTGATACCTCGAAGTTCTTGACCACTGCTGCTAACGCTTTTTCTTGGAATTGCTGTTCAGAAAAAACAGCAAAGCCGCCTTCTTTATCCGATTGAACCACCCTTAAGTCATTCGAACACATCCACTTGGCAATGGCATGTACCGGACTAGGCTCTCATTCTCTAGGCTCCCATTCTCTCAGCGACAGTTTTCAATCTCAGCTATCCAGAATTAGGCTTGCCGGGTACCCAAGTTTTACGGTAAGCGACGCCTGCGCTCGTTTGCTCAAGTGGGTGAAACAGCAGGACACTCAGCATACACGTAACAACCAACAAGAAAAAAAAGAAAAAAGTTGCTATACTTCCTTATCTACATCGTATCACCCATGGGCTAAAAAATGTGGCAAATAGATATAAGGTTAATGTAGCAATATCAGCTCCCAACAAACTAAAACAGTTGTGTCCGGCGATCCAAAGGGAGAAGGAACGGTCGAGAAAAAGGAAAGGTTGTGGCACCGAGCACAGGAACAAGCTCGTCGCTTGTCGCAAAGGAGTTGTGTACAAAATTCCACTCTCCTGCGGAGCCCAGTACGTTGGGCAGACAGGACGATGCCTAAATAAAAGGTTACAGGAGCACAAAAATAATCTGGAAAATGACAAGGAACTTTCTTACTTGGTCAGGCACTGCAAAAAGTGTGAGGTAATGAAAAAGAAAAAGAAAGAATGCACGGCCATCTGGCGTAGCACGAAGGTGCTTTATACGCACAGTGAACAGACCACGCGGGAATTAATGGAAGCCTTTTATATCAGTCAAGAGGCCAGTTGTGTCAGCAAAACGTCAGTCATTCTTTGTGACAAAGAGATAGCCTTTCTTGGTGGCATTTGAGCGTCGTGTGCATCTCTGCCTTTTGTTTTATCGCTTTTAGTGTGACATGTCATGTACTTTGTCTGTGTGATTTTTTCTTTATAAACACCAGGTGTTGCCTAAAAAACTTTAGATGAGAGTCAGCGCCCGTCCTGTGTCCTCCTTCATCTTGTCCTACGTTGTTCGCGCTGTTTTTCTAAAGATCTACCTGGCAGGTTTCAGTTTTGAGGCGAGCAAGGTGACGAAATCTGGCCGCACAAGTGACGAACTGGGCAGCTACTGATGTGGAGGTATATTCAGGCGTAGAGAAGAAAGAACTGTCGAGAATTATGGTAGGAGGACGGCCGTGGACAAAGAAGAACGGCGAGTAACCGGTAGTCCGCTGTATTGCTGTATCATAGGCGAAAGTGACGGAAGGTAGAATAGTGTCCATATATCGATCGCCCGGTGTTACGTACATAGAGATCATATCCGATAGGGTGCGATGAAAACGCTCAGTCAGCCCGTTGGTCTGGGGATGGTAGCTAGAGGTTGTCTTAGGAAGCGTAGACGATGCGTCAAGAAATTCGGCAACGACTATCGGTAAGAAAGTCTTCCCGCAGTCACTTAGAAGCACCCGCGGAGCACCAAGCCGGAATACAATAGATCGCAAAAAGAAATTTGCAACCTCTTGAGCTGAGCCAGTGGGCACGGGTGCTGCCTCGGCGTATCGCGTAAGGTGGTCGACGGCTGTTATGATCCAATGGTTACCTCGATCGGAAAGAGGCAGGGGACCATATAAGCCAATGCCGATGACTTCGAATGACGTGACGGGACGGGGAAGTGGTTGTAGGAGGCCAGCGGGTGGAGAAGTCGCCCGTTTGGACATTGACACAGGAGGCAGGAAGCGACGTATTTAGCAACGCGAGAATAATAGGCCACTCCAAAAGAAACGTCGCATCACGCAGTCGTAGGTTTTGTGGAAACCTAGGTGGCCGGAAGTAGCGTTATCGTAGAGAGGCGCTAGGTTATGGGAGCGAAGCACCCGCGGCACGACTAGGATCCGGCGGGTTCCATCGGGGCAATATACGTAGCGGCATAGGATGCCACCTTTGAGCTTGAAGTTGCGTAGCTGTCGGCGAAGCCGTGCATTGAGTGTGTTCGAAGCGCCGGTAAGGCAGTCGTAGGTGGGACGGCAGTAGGCGTCGGCTAGTTGCTGCGAGCGGAGAGCTAATTTGTCGTCGTAGTCGTAAAAAAACTGCTTTGATATGCGTCGGAGAGGGTCGGCTATGGTCAGAGGAAGAAAGGCGTTGCATAGAAAAACAGCAGACTGATTCCAAAAGTGGGCAGCGAGAAAGCGCCTGAGGGTCCTATTGTTGGCGACCCGATTTATAAATGATGTGGAAGTGGTACTCTTGTAGGCGTAGAATCCAACGGCCAAATCGTCCTGTCAAGTTTTTTAGCGAACACAACCAGGAAAGATCATGGTGATCGGTCACAACTGCGAAGTGGCGACCGCACATGTAAGGGCGGAATGTTTGGACTGCACAGACGACTGCTAGGCATTCCTGCTCGGTACTGGTGTAATTTTTCTCAGCTGGAGTCAGGGTCAAGCTGGGGAATGCAATCGCTTTCTCTCGCGAAGTTGCGTCGCGCTACAGATGTACAGTGCCGAGACCGTGGCCACTGGCATCAGTATTCTGGATGGTTGGAGCGGTGTCACTGAAGTCGCCAAAGACAGGGTCCGATGTGAGGGCAGGCTTGAGGTTGTTAAAAGCAGCGTCGTACTGGTCAGTTCACACGAAAGTGATGTGCGCTTTAAGTAGTCCATGTAGTGGAGAAGCAAGAGTTGCGAAATTTTTAATAAAACGCAGGAAATAGGACGCCAGGCCTAGAAGGCTGCGCAAATGTGCAGTCCGTTGACGACGAGCAAAGTTCAGGACAGCGATGATTTTGTGAGGGTCTGGAGGAATGTCCAAGGCCGAGAAATGTTCGGCGCCTTAAAGAGTCAAGGGCGTAATTAATAGGTGGCATCGAGTAGGCATCTTTGAGGGTAATTTTGTTGAGCGCACGGTAGTCAACACAAAATTGTACCGAGCCGTCCTTTTTTTAACCAACACTACTCGTGAGAGTGGGCTCGGCAGCACGACAGCGATGGCCCGTGCTAACGTTCTACGCTTCTTGGTGCAGTTCCTCGGACTCTCGAGCTCGCAGCTGCTGGAGTGTTCGAGCCCCCGGGTCCCGTACCTAGCATCCGTCGTCAACTCCAGTCCAGACGCAACACTCCTGCTTTCCGGACTTCACACGGTTGAGCCTTTCTCGGCTACGAATGGCCAGCCCATCGACAACGCATCCCGGTCCGCGCAATTTCTACACGGCCACGGACCATATCTTCAAGCACCATGGCTTTCCCTGAGCCGCCTGAACGCCGGAACCGCCCCTGTACATCCTGCGCATGCGTGGACTTGTGCTAAAAAGGCAGCTCGGAGCGGCGCGCCCTTCAGTGGGCTCGGCTGCACGCCAGCGATGGCCCGTGCTAACGTTTTACGCTTCTTGGTGCAGGTAATGAAACCTTATTGCCTTTACGCTAAGCCAAGTAGCTACCGTGCACTCTTGGTGCGGCCGAGCCCACAGCGTTTCCGGTTCATCATGTATGACTGTGCGCATATGTTGTTAAAACTTCTTATGGTAGCTGGTGATATAGAATCTAACCCCGGCCCTAACAAAGAGATTCTTGATGCTTTGAAGAATATTCAAACTGGGCAGACAGCAATGCTAGCGCAGCTAAAGTCGATTGAAATGAAACTAGTTAATCATGATAAAACGTTTTGCGAGATTAAGGCGCGACTAGATAAAATTGAGACAGCATGTGTTGGTATTGATGGCATGCAGACTGAATTGAAAGAACTGCATGGGATCAGCACTGAGAACACGGCGCAGATAAATGCTCTGTCTGCCCGGGTAAATGATGCAGAAAATCGGTCCAGACGAAACAACCTTGTTTTCTACAGCCTTGAAGATAAAGGTAAAGAAACATGGTCAGATTCTGAAAATATCATCATTGCACACATTAATCAGTATTTAGACATCCAGTTAGAGCCACGCGACATTGAGCGTGCACATCGCCTTGGGACTTTCCAAATTGGTAGGTGCAGACCTATAATTGTGAGATTTTCTCACTTTAAAGACAAAGAGCAAGTCCTGTCTTCCGCTCGGAAATTCAAAGACACAGTATATGCGGTTGCTCAAGATCTTTCTCCCAGCACGCGCCTTGCCCAGAAACACCTCATCGAATTTGGAAAGGCTTGTTTTCCGTTTTAGACCATGTGAATGTCGGTTCAGTTATCCGCGAGGGTGTAGCCCTGGCGTATCGAAACTGCACGACAAGATTGATTGTTAACAAGTGCCTGGGGGCCCCCATTAGCGTGCAGCGTTCGGTGCGTCAGGGCTGCCCCCTCAGCCCTCTCTTATTTTGTGTTTACATCGAAACACTGTGTAGGAAAATATTAGAAGACAATAGTATTAATGGCTTTAGGTTGCAAGCTGCTGAAGTTAAGCTGCTGGCGTATGCTGACGACGTTGCTGTATTCACGGTTGATCAGGAGAGCATAAGCGAAGCTGTCGGGTGTGTACGCGAGTTCAGTGAAGTCACCGGTAGCGGGGTTAATTGGTCCAAATGCCTCGGACTCTGGCATGGATGGTGGCCATCCCACCCGGACCATTTTGCCAACGTACCGTGGACGACGACACCGGGCAAGTATTTGGGCGTTCCGCTCGATGCTTATTGCGAAAGCGAGGAGTATTGGAAACAGCAAACGAAAGAAGCACGTGACAGAGCTGGAGAATGGAAAGGCACCAATCTCTCCATTTTCGCCAGAGCTACAGTCTGCAACCTGTTTTTTATTAGCAAGCTCTGGTATGTGATGCAGGTTTTGCATTGCTCTCGGGTGCACATTCAGAAGTTACACCGGATTTTTGCCGTCTTTATATGGGCTTCCGAATGGGAACGTTGCAGCCGAACGAACCTGTTCTGGCGGGTAAAAGACGGGGGGTTGGGGCTAGGGCACCTCTTTTTAAGGCAGCTGGTGAACCGTTTTTTGTTTTTTCGCGACGTCTCAGACCCGTTCTTGCGCACCGTGTGCCAGGGGAGGCTGCGGCGATTGCTGCCCGAGTTTGTTGTTACCACAGAAGAGCTCTCGGGTGGAATTTTTGGTTACTACAAAGAGATTGTAGCAAGTGTTAGGTTTCTTTCAGCGCGTTTTTCTAGCGATTATTTGTATAAAACTAAAAGAAAGAAGTTGTACCATGATCTTTGTGATATTGTTTTCCCAGAGCCTATGTACAGGGCCTTGTACAGTGGAGGTCCTGGAGCTGATGTTTTAAAAAGGGTAAAGAAAATGCAGGTGCCACCAGGAGTAAAGACCTTCTTTTTTAAATTACACACCGGGACACTCCCAGTTAAAAAGTTTTTGGAAGGAAAGGATTTCTTTTTACCGTGGGGATCGAACTGCTTAATTTGTAAACAGCCCGAAACAATAGACCATGTTTTTTTGCATTGCTGGGAAGGGGTTTATTTTTGTGATGTGTTACAAAGGACAATAAAGAAAGAGCTACCACTTGACGCGCAGGGAATTCATTATTTAAGCCCAGACAATGAGGATGGGGTACCATTTGATCTCATAATGCTCTTGGGCCTCCACAGTATATGGCGCTCCAGAATGGCAGGCTATTATTGTGACAAAGACGCACGACCTGCCCGAATTTATTTTCGGGAAAGAATGGACTGCTTTCTGGCCATCCAGAAAGCAACTGCGGAGCCTCCCGAGTGGCTCTCGAGGCTAGAGCCGCTCTGTATGCTTCGTGAATTTTAGTATGACGAAGCCAGACTCATGATGGCTGACCACGACAGTGTCGTATGTACATAGCGTTTTGTGTGTTTTTTGTTGAGTGTTTTTTGTGTAAATGTTATGGGTCAAAGCCAGGCAATAAAGAAAAAAAAAGAATTTGGAAAGGCTCGAAAACTGAAATACAAGTTGCGAAATGAAAAGCTTGTCACAAGTGAAAAAAACGTACCATTTCGACCATGTTTCTAACCATGTCGTTGAGGACAGCTTGTAGCCACCATTAAAACCAAATTGTGAACCCCGTTCGCCGAATCGTCACCCTTTATCATTTCTGCTTGCTAACATTCGAAGTGTTGTTCCCAAGCGCGATTCATTGTGCAGTTTAATAGGTTCATCTTCATGCGATATCTTACTACTAACTGAAACATGGCTTAACGCATCAGTTCACGATTCTGAGATTCTTCCATTTCTCCCAGATTTTGAGATATTCCGGAAGGATAGACCCGATAATTCGCGCGGAGGGGGTGTATTGCTCGCCACTAAACGGGATCTGCATTGTTCATTTGTTAACGTCCCTTCACAACTGGAAATGATTTGGCTTCGATGCACTACTACACATCCGCCCATCCTCATTGGTATTTGTTACCGCCCTCCCAATGCTGACAGTTCTTTCACCAACTTATTTCATGATGCCTTAAATGTGTTAACTAAAACATATCCACTTAGCCCTATCCTTCTCTTCGGTGATTTTAATTTTCCCACAATAGATTGGTCTAATCCCGCCACTACATTATCGAAAAGCAGCCCGGCTAGCGATTTCTTAAACACGTGTATGACTTTTGGCATAACTCAACTCGTCACTGATCCCACACGCATTACTGACCACTCGTCCAACGTTCTAGATCTCGTATTAACAACGCATCCTGATAATTTTACTCCTATCACCTTGTTGCGCGGTTTCAGCGATCATTTGACGATACATACTTCTTTTTATTGCAACGTACTAAAGAAACAAAAAAATAAAAAAACACTTACGCTTTATGATAAAGGAGACTATGCCAGCATGAACCGTGAATTATCAGATTACTTCGACACCTTCGCTGCTAACTTTCCACTACATTCTCTCGAGTCAAACTGGTTACTTTTCAAAACAGAGATGCATCGGCTTATAAGTCTTTACATTCCAACCATTACTACATCAGAAAGAAAAACATCATCATGGTTAAAGTATCACTCAAACGACTCAATAATAAAAAAAAACGCCTGTTCCGGTCGGCCAAGCTGTCTAACTCTTCTTCCACATGGCAGAAGTATCATGCTGTCGCAAAAGAATACGACAAGTTAACCGCTCAGACTAAACGGAAGTTTTTTTATACTACTTTACCATCTATGCTGCAGACTAACCCAAAACGATTTTGGAAAACCATTAGCCCTAATCAATGTAATAAGATTTCACTTAACAGTAGCTCTGGATCTCCTATTCCCGACACTGAGGTTGCAGATGTTCTTAACACAGTATTCAGTTCGGTCTTTACTAATGAACCCCTTGAAAATCTTCCAGATCCACGATATTTTACGCACCCGCTCATGCAAAATATCACATTTCATCCCGTCGGCATAGTCAAGGTAATTGAGTCACTGAAGAACTCGTCATCTACTGGAGTGGACGGTGTCAACGCCAAAGTGCTAAAAAATACTAAACATACGTGTAGCCTGTTCTTATCGCTCATATTCCAGGAATCCCTGAACACCGGTTCGATTCCACGTCACTGGCAGGCGGGCAAGGTCATCCCAGTCTTCAAGAAAGGAAGCCGATCATCGCCGAGTAACTACCGCCCGATTTCCATAACAAGCGTTTCTTGTAAAATAATGGAGCATGTTTTATACTCGCATATTGCTACCTTCCTATCGTCCGTTCATTTTTTTCACTCAAGCCAGCATGGTTTTCGCAAGAATCATTCCTGTGACACCCAACTGGCACTCTTCCTGCACGACTTACATTTAAACCTTGATCGTAATATCCCGACTGATGCAATGTTTTTAGACTTCGAAAAAGCGTTCGATAAGGTTCCCCATGGTCATCTCTTACTAAAGTTATTGCGCCTTAATATTCATCCATGTGTTCTGAACTGGATTCGAGGGTTTTTATCTAACCGTCAGCAGTTCGTATATGCCAATTCACACTCTTCCTCCTTAACGCCTGTGCTCTCAGGGGTACCTCAAGGAACGGTACTCGGGCCCCTCCTTTTCTTGATATATATTAATGACCTACCGTGTAACATTTCTTCTCATATCCGACTCTTTGCCGATGACTGTGTCGTTTACCGAAGCATTACTAACTCTACCGCCCATCTCGCATTACAAACGGACCTTATTCGCATACAGGACTCGTGTAAAACATGGCTCATGTCAATAAATATTTCTAAAACCGTGTTAATGTCCATTCACCGTCGTCGTAATTACGTAGCGCCTAATTATAATATTAATAACCTGCAGATTGGAACATCCGAATCATTCAAATATCTTGGTGTGTATATCTCGCGTGACCTAACTTGGACCTGTCATATTAATCACATAATAAATTCTGTTAATTTTGCTCTAGGTTATTTACGCCGTAACCTTTCACTCGCTCTTCCCCCTATTAAACAGCTTGCTTTTCAAACCTTTGTGCGTCCCAAGCTTGAGTATGCTAACGCTATTTTTGATCCGCACCCCGTTAATCTTACTAACGCCCTCGAATTGGTTCAGAACCGCGCAACACGATTCATTCTATCAAATTATTCCTACCACTCAAGCATCTCAGCACTAAAAGCTCGACTCAACTTGCCCCCCCCCCCCCCCCCCTAGCCTCGCGCCGTAAGATAGCACGTCTTAACCTTTTTCATAAATTTTTCCATTCTTTGCCTCTTGATAACCCCTACATAAAAAGAGCCCGCCGCATCGCCCGGTTCAGCCACAGTAACGCAGTGTATGCCCTACAAGCCCATACTGTGACATTTCAGCAGTCATTTTTTCAGCGTACTGCACGAGACTGGAATGACCTGCCCACCGAAGTTACCATTATCATCAACCCACTAGAATTCAACGGAGCGTCGCCAACCATTCATCTTAACATTTTTTACCATTGTTTGCCCGATACCGTCCACTCCCTCATGTAATGTCTCAACCGAGACCTTGAGGAAATAAATAAACAAATAAATAAATAAATGGGGTTGTTGAAGGTCGAATAATATTGCGTGGTAGCATATCATGGACATTTTCTTGAATGACTTTTCGTTCGGAGAGAGAAACCTGATAAGGCCGTCGCCGTACGATCGAGTCACATTCGGTGAAGATGCGGTGGTGTGCAACAGTAGTCCGACCCAGTGGTGGAGAAGTGGCATCAAAAATGGCTTTGTGATTGCGAAGCAATGTGAGCAATTCTTGGCGTTGATGCGGCGTGAGGTTCGGATTTTTTTTCTTTGGTAGAACAGTAGGAGAGACGAGTCAAAGAGAGAGGTACATTGATCGATACCCTGCACCACCGGCAGTTGTAAAGGAAGGCTAGTCCGAGACGGCAGGACGTTAGTGGAAGAAGGCTAGGCCGAGACGACAAGACGGCCGTGTCTGGCGTTTATTCCAATGGCGAAACCGAGGGGCGGGCCACAGGCGGAGCCGCGGGATGATGATGGTATGTACAAGTGAAAGAAGATGATCCATAAAGGCTCACAATATATATGCCTTAACTCATTAACGCTATCGCGCCTTATCCTAAAGGCGGAGGCTAAGTGTGTGCTCCAATTTTGGGTGCACAATTTTATTTGGAGTATCATCATCATCATATCGAGCCTTAGATGATTTGACAGCGTGTGAAAAAATAAATTGAATTGATGACATTCACCCATCCCGACTTGGTTGGTATTTAAATGCAGGGAAGCTTTCGACGTCGACATTCCAAGCCCAATGTGTCCACCGAAAAAGTATAGTGGTGAGCAACGCTTTCTAGAGCGCGCCGGCGGTGCTCTGCGGAGCAAGTCAGCGCCATCTAACGTTACGCTGTGGGTTTGAGTTATGCGTCCCGTGCGCATGCGCGGCCAAAATAAAGCAGCGCCAGCTCGTATGCTCTTGGCCTCATTTCCGCTCGGTTCTTGCGCTTGCCGCCGCCAGTGCCGCACTGAATGATATGTAACAATGGCCGGAAAACAAATGCGTTTATTGCGATTCATGAAGCGGCTAGGCAAGCAAGTGCAATTGTCAGGTGATCGCGCGTATCAAAGCAAGTGCAAGTGATAGTGGGTGATCGCGCATTTAAAACGTGCGCCAGTGATTTAAGGTGTATACTTTTCAGTCTTAAACGTAGCAAATCTCCTGGTCATGACGGCCTCACGATTTCTGAATTGTGCAGAAACTTTGAAGTGATTAAAGGTGTTCTACTAGTTATCCTTAACACTATCATTTCTACTGGTATAATACCTGCTTCAATGAAAACTGCTAAAGTTATACCTTTGTACAAGGGTGGCTCCAGGAACATTATGAGTAATTACCGACCTATCTCTATTCTACCATGCATTGGCCAAATTTTTGAGAAGCATCTATTACTCACCATGACGAATTTTTTGAATACGCACAGTGTTCTATCACCTTGTCAGTACGGCTTTATAGCAGGAAAAGGAGCAACGGTTCTTCTTGAAGAATTCTCTGACGTGCTAAATTCAGCTTTTGATAAGAATCAAGTTGCATGCTCTCTTTTTCTGGACGTAAGCAAGGCTTTTGATAGCATCTGCCACGTTCTTTTGCTTGATAAACTTTCTGCGCTGGGATTTCGAGGTTCGTTTTTAGAACTGCTTACTAACTTTTTACAAGATAGGCGCCAATATGTGTCGATTTCAAGATTCCATAGCGATTTCACGGCAATTACCTCTGGAGTCCCGCAGGGTTCTATATTGAGTCCTTTATTATTCAATCTATACGTTAACGACCTTGCTACCAGTGTGCCACCTTTGCTGTTTCAGTATGCTGATGACACTGTTATTGTTGCATGTGCAAAGAAATACACTGATGCTGTTACAGCACTACAGATAGCAGCTATTAAAGTCATGGACTGGTTTAAGTTTAATCTTAAATAATGTTAATACTTCTAAAACAAAACCGATCTGTTTTCATAACCCATTAAAACAAGTTGAATTGACTGACCCTGTTTATTTGCATACTTCCTCTTGTTTTAATTGCAACTGTGTACCAGTAAAATATGCGCATTCGGTCAAATATCTTGGCCTGATCTTCGACAGCGATCTCTCTTGGAACTCGCACCTTTCTTTTGTTTGCCAAAGGCTTCGTGCTGTATCGTGTGTCCTGTATAACATCAGATATTTTATGCCTTTTTCTGTCCGTAAATGTGTTGCACATGCTCTAGCCTATAGTGTACTTAGGTACGGAATTACTGTTTATGGTCATTGCACGGTTCGCTGGCAACACAGGGTGAATTCGCTTTTGCGTTTGCTTCTAAAGAATATTGCTTACGACCTGTCCATTGGTAATGACATTGATATTTTTAGAAGACTAAAGCTTCCAAGTTTTAACTCTTTATTAACAGAAACTATTGTGCTAAAACACTTCTGGTACAGTCAGTTCACCGTTCCATATGTTCCTGCTCGGGATTTAAGACCAAAATACCGCTATTGCATTTCTCGCTCCTCAACCCGGTACGGAAAGCGCACACGCCATTACTATGTACCTGCCTGTTTCAATAGCTTGCCACCTACTGTACTCCGCATGAAAACTAAATACACCCTGAAAAAAACTTTGTGGTATGTCTCCGCGTTGCTTCCTGCCCCGTAGTTATTTCATCTATTTACTGTATTAATTTCAAATTACTGTAATCTCTCTTGATGTTGTAATAGTTATATATTTGTTTCACTATGTTTGGTGACCTTTTCTTTTTTGCAAAGTTCATTGCAACGTCTCTATTTTCCTTTCTTTTGCCAACGTTCGCTGTCTGCCAGGCGCTGCCACTCAAGCCCTTTGAGGCTTTGGTAGGCCTGATTTATGTTGTCTGGCAATTGACATGAATAAAAAAAAGGATAAGTGTTCGAGAATTGGGCCTAGTTGTTTGTTTGGTGCCTGTTTTTGTCTTGTCCGCATAAAGCTACCGCATCACCGCCACGCATCATGCGTTGCAGGAGTATTGTTTGTTGGCTTGCCTTTGCGCTGTGCCCTCAGCTACAAGGGACACCGCATTTAGCATCCATACAGATCTAAGAACTTGGATGCAGAAACACTCGATCGTCTGCTATCACTCGCCCTTGCTTGCGTGGGCGTCTCGTTACAATCGCAAATCATGGCGGCATGGCGACACCCTGGCCACCATCACAGAGTCACAAATGTAGAGCCCAGGAAAGCAGGACCGTCGAGACGCCAACCGGACAGCTTTATTCCAACCAGGCGAATCCCGGCAACAGCACTAAACGCCCGAGACGCGTGCCAGCCACCGCGAGCCTCAAGCGAGCGCGCAGCAGTGCAGCCAAGCCAAGCTACGCAGATGGCCTAGCCATTGCATGTGGCTTCAGCCTACATCATCTACCCTGACAGAAAAGCAAACTTTTGGGAAGAATGACGCAACGTCTACACCTGGCGTGCCGGTGGGAGGCGTCAGCGCACGATATTTGTGAATCTCCTTGAGAAACTGAAGTCCCAGAGAGAGATTCCTCGTAGAGGGCGTCAGCGAAGGTTGTTTGTGAATCTTCCTGAGAAACTGAAGTCCCAGGGAAAGATTCTTCGTATACGACGTCTTGGATGTCTCTCTCCTCTTCCGCAGGCTCGAGAAAAGAGATAAAATGGGTTCGATTTCGCCGTATAGTGCCATTCCAGGAGTCAACTATATATGCCCTAGACTCGCTAGCAAGAGACACCACGTTCCCTTTTCGCTTTAAGTCTGTAACCCCGACTTCATCTCTTTCCAGAAGGGTCCGAAGTTGCCGTACGCCATGTCGTCTATCGCAATGTCTTTGCTGCTGTTCGCGGTATTGGGTTTCAAAGTTCTAAAGTTTACTGGCATCTGGCAAACTGGGAACAAGCCTTCCGGGAGACAGAGGAATCTTGGTCCGCAACCGCCTCCCCATCAATAGTTCAGAGGGCATGGAGCCATTTTTTCAATTGAGTTGACCTGTAGGACAAGAGGGTCAGGCACTGGTCTTAATTCTTGTTCATCGAAGTTTTGATTATTTTTACCGCAGCCTCCGCGAGTCCGTTTTTCTGGTGGTATTGTATCCTTCCTTGTGCCTGTATGTGTTCGCGCCTAGTAGCTAAGATGTATTGTGGGCTTGATGTGACGTGTTTAAACCCGTATTCTTGAGCAA
This sequence comes from Amblyomma americanum, assembly GCA_030143305.2. Classification (NCBI taxonomy): domain Eukaryota; kingdom Metazoa; phylum Arthropoda; class Arachnida; order Ixodida; family Ixodidae; genus Amblyomma; species Amblyomma americanum. The sequence continues at coordinate 169,631 of JARKHS020012456.1, read as the reverse complement.
ACTTAGCGAAGTCAGAGGACGAGAACTTCGGGCCATTATTGGAGACCACCATTTCTGGAACGCCGTGCCAGTTGAAAATTGATTTGCAGTGATTGATCCCTGTACCAAATGATAGCTTCTCTATACGAGTCAGTTACAGATATCCGGAGCAATAATCAGTCATTAATAGCCACCAGTGGCTATTGAAGAAGAACAGATCCATTGCAACTCTCTCCCATGGTCTTGAAGGAAACTCGGTGTTTCAAAGGGGAATTTTTTGGTTTTCCGGAAGTCGACACATTCTGGACAATGTTTTGTCGTGGTTGCGATGTCCTTGGCCAGTGTAGGCCACCAAACGATGTCCTTGGCACGAGCTTGCGTCTTCGTAATGCCGAAGTGGCCTTTTTTGTGGCAGCCTCTACATACCTGCATCCGCGCTGGCTACAATGAATGCGGATGTCATTCTTTCCCACACCAACGACACAATGTCGGAACGCTGTCAGCTGGACGCGGATGTGGCCTTGATTCAAAGTGCTCTCGACCGTCCCTGACGTGAGTAGCGTTCGTGACGTGCCTGACTTCCTGTTTGCCTGATGCAACTTTGTTGGCGGCCAGCGTTTCCGGGTGAAGCTCCGCTTGCTGCTGAAGAACGTTTTCGACCTGCCTGATACTCTCAAGCGCCTTCTGAAGAGTAAGATCGGCGCCAAGTTCCAGTCTTACTGACAATATCTGGTCTTGAATGCCGACGACTAGTCTGTCTCGAACCAGTTCCTTTCAGAGAATGCCGTACTCACAATAGTTGGAAAGCGTGTCAAGTGCAGTTACGAAGTCTTCCACGGATTCGCCGTCGTTTTGGGCCCTCGTGTTGAAGCGTGCCCCTTCTAAAACGTACGTACGTCGCGACAGGTACATTTCCCTGGCTGAGCTTGTTGTGGTCACTGTATAATTAGCAATGAGAAACATTGGATATACACATCTTTTATTCATTTTGCTTGACAGAGATGAAGACTGCCCGATTATTTATGAAGTAGCACGCAGCGGTCTCAATTTTGTATTTTGATTTCGTAGAGCCTCTTTAGTATACAACCTCTATTGTAGTTCCCCATTATGTAATCTGGACGTGAGGGTCTGAAGCTAAATTAAAGTCAAACTTTTCTTTCATACACTGAATAAGAGAGTACTGTTTCCTGTTAAAAGCACACTAAGTCACACACAACTGTGAAACCGTGCCGTAGGCTGGTATACACGTGGCAACCCCATCAATCGGAAGAAGACGAAGACCTAGTGGGTGGCTACGTGTCTGCTTCTAGGTCTGTGTTTTCGCTTTTCGCTGTCTTCTCGCGTGTGGCGTGGGTCGGAAAGTGCCCTCCGTGAGACCGAATGCTGACGACGTCCCTGCGGAGAAATTCCCGGCACGGCGGGCGCATTCTCAAGTGAGAAAACCCAACCGGAACCCTCAGGGGCAAGCTAGGCTTAGCTCGGCGCTGCCGAGCGAGGACGCGCTACGCGTCTGCATGGATTCTGCGTTGTCGACGACAGCTACGCGGATGCCCACTGTGTTGCCACCTGACGCAGCCTCCACGACCACGCAATCGTCAGCGCCTCTGGGCCTCCAGCCTGCGCCGTCTTACGATGCTACGACTTTGGCCTGTGACATGGACTGCTCTACCGCCTCCGTGCCCGTGGCACTCACTCAAGAAACTTTGCCCGTCGCGCCAGTTCAGTATTCCCACCAAGGGCCGTCACCAGCGTCTGAGCCTCCTCCACAGATGCCTCCCGTGAGTCAAGGCTCTCTTCCGCCTGCTGCGAACTCGTTCCGCGTTACCATCAAGCCTACATTGCGCTTTGATATGACTGTCATCCCTGCCCGGAATGTTCAAACCACAATTGACCATGCCCTTGGCTCTTCGAACTACTGCGGGTTTGTCGTCCATCGCCCATTGAACACCATCACGCTAAACTTGTCATCCTTGATGGACGCCCAGAAACTTTGCGCAGTTACGCGGATCCCCCTGGATGACAGCAAGCATGTCCCGGTGCAAATATATTTTGCATCTGGTCCTGACACACTCCGCTGCATGGTTTATCATGTCGACAGCACGAGCCCTCCCGAGGAGGTGCGCGCAAATATTCGCTCCTCAACTCATGTTGTACTGCAAGCACGGCCTATGGGTCGCCGGGGCTCATACCTGCTCATCCTGCAAGGCCCGTTGACTCTCCCGAAGTACCGTACCTACTACGGTGCGATGGTCAAACCACAGCCCTTCCGACCTCATCGTATTTTTTGCTATCACTGCCACAAAGAAAGACATATGCAAAATACCTGCCCTAATCCAGCAGCTGTGGCCGACATGAATGAACCAACAGTTCATTGTGCCCTGTGCAAATCGCCGGACCATGACATTCGCTCCCCCGCTTGTCCAAAGAAGAAGCAAGCGAAGAAGTTTCACAAGTCGCCTGCAAAAATGGATGTTCCTACAAGTAATCGCTTTGCAGCTCTCGCATGTGACGACAACTACTTCCCTGAACTTCCTTTATCTGAGCCTGCTGCTCACCATACGTCTCCTCGCCAGCGTACATATGCACAAGCGGCTCACCTTCCCGGATCAAATGGTACGCCAATACGTCCAGTGCATCCATCACATGTGGATACCACAGATGAAGACACAGCTTTATACAATGCAATCGCGGAGGCTCGCCGCCGACTAGACGAACTCACCCAGCGCCGGGAAAAGCGTCGTTCTCAATCCTCTCGAAGAATTCTCATAACTTGGGAGCAATCATCAGAGGAATCACCTAGGGTAAGCACTGGCCCACAATCAGGTGCCGACCACCTGTTAGCCGTAACTACCCCGACAGTGGATAAGATATTAGCGCTGATGAAGCAGGTGACATCCCTCATCATGGAAGCTCTTCGGACTCGTCATGGATAGCGCATCATCATCGGTGGTGGTGCAGTGGAACTGTCGAGGATTCGCTAATAAGGCCTCTGAAGTGAACATCCGCCTTCGCGACGGAAATCTGAGGACATGGGCGTTCCTACTGCAAGAGCATAATGCACTCTCACGTCTTTCAGGTTTCTGCGCATACCATTCACCATCTATCCCTGATCGCCGTTGCACCACCTCCTCCCTCAGCCCAGATAAATCTGCAATTTATATTCACAGGTCAGTTCCGCACACAAAGCTCGACCTTTCACGGTGGTGCAACACACGTCAAGAGGTTGTCGCCCTTCTTGTAAAACCTGCACGCACACCCCTTATTCTAGTTTCTTTTTATAGTCGTCCTGGCTCCGCATCTCCCAATCTGGGATGGGTTTGTTTTCTACGTTCTACCAACTCGGGTATCCCTATTCTAGTTGGTGGTGACTTCAACGGCGCACACACTGCGTGGGGTTACCCATCGGATTCCTCAAGGGGTTCACACATCCAAGGGAGCTTTTTGGATCATTCCTTTCAACTTTTAAACCACCCGAATACTTCTACCCGCCTACGAGGTGGCCCGTAATCACCTGATTTGACTTGGTGGTTAGGCCCCGGTAACCCTCGTTGGGCTGTTGATTCTGATACTTGGGGTAGCGATCACAGCCCTATTTTTGTCTCCCTCACGCCTACGCGTCTGCGGAAAATACGCCGCACTGTACGAATAACATCATGGGACTCTGTACGCGCAGACAATCATTTATCTACATTCAACCCCTCTTCAGCATTGTCTGCTCTTTCTGCTGTTCTCGCTACTCACACTATTACCACTACTGTAAATGAAGACGACCCAAACCCGGACATACATCTCTTTAATCTGTGGGCTCTTCGTCGCCAGGCGGATCTTTACGCTACTCGTCACCCCGATGACCCTTCGGCTCTTCGTACTCTTCACCGCGCTACCACACGGGCGCGGCGCTATGCAAAGCGGCTAGGCAGGCAACGCTGGGCTGCATGGTGTGCCCGCCTGTCCTCTACGCAGGGCAATCGACATCTTTGGAGAGTGTTTCACGCCATGGAGCGCCCTTCTCAGGTTGCAGATTACACAGAGAGCATTCGCCTTGCGCTAAATGTGGATGAGGACACATTTGCACAACAAGCTGCCCGTCATTTTTTTCCAAACCATGACTGCACCGCTACGTCTCCACCTGACTTATCGGTAACAGAGCCCCCCGATGGGATTACTTCTGACCTCACCATGGCAGAGCTGCCGGCCTCCATTGACCGTTTAAAAACTACTACTACTCCCGGGCACGACGGCATACCTAACTCCTTATTCCGTAACTTGGAAGGGAGGGCTTTGGAAACCCTACTTGATACTTTTAACGAAGTGTGGCTTTCTGGCGTCATGCCGGGAGACTGGAAGCATTCTATTGTGGTTCCAATTATTACCCAAGTCAGGTCAGCCTCCAGTATCTCTCTCGGCCCTTCATCCAATTTCCCTTACCCCTACCATCTGCAAGCTTTATGAAAACATTCTAGCCGCACGCTTATCATGGTGCCTGGAATCCCATGATTGTTACCCAGATTCCCAAATTGGTTTCCGCCCACAAATTGGAACAGAAGACGGCCTTGCTACTTTGGCTGCTGACGTGCTTGACCACTCTCCGCAGAGTCACCTTGTACGAACCGTAATCGCTACAGACATAACAAAGACATATGATAACATCCTTCACTCTGCCATTCTTGCCTCCCTTCAAACTCTTAGTCTCCCTCACCGGTTCCTCCTCTCCATTCACGCCTTTTTAGCAAATCGAACCTTCAGCGTGCGTGTCCACGGAAAGCCCTTTGGTAATTTCACTTCCAATAGAGGAGTGCCGCAGGGCTCCGTTCTCGCCCCCACATTATTTATTGTGGCTTTAATTCCTCTTGTTCGAGCCCTAGAGACCATCCCTTCTATCCGCGTGCTTGCATATACCGATGATATCACCTTGTGGTGCTGTCATCCAGATGCGTCTATTCATCAGTCGGTCCTTCAACACGCGCTGGATGTATTGACATCTCGCCTCCCACCTCTGGGTCTAACACTCTCTCGTACTAAATGATGTTTCATTCGAATTGGAAATAAAGCCGCCTTACGGAAAGCTCCCCCTTTAAATTTTACGGTACATAATTCTCTGATTCCTCACGTAGAAACTGTTCGTATTCTTGGCCTTCTCCTCCATACATCTGGGACTGGCACCCCGTGGCTGACAGCCACCCGTAAATCGGCTCACGCTACTCTATATCTGATTCGTCGCATAGCTATGCGCTCTGGTGGCGCACGTGCTCATACGGCCCGCCAGCTTGTGCGCTCTATCCTTCAGCCACGGATAGTATATCAGGCACAATTTCAACGTCTCACCCGCAGACAGTGGGACTCCCTTGAAGCTATCAATCGTGGGGCTATGCGCGTCATAACATATCTGCCTCGTTTAACACCCATACCGGTTCTACAGGAGTTCGCACAACTTAATACACTCAGTGAGATCATCGACCAACGGGTGGCAAATAGAGCTCGAAAACAGTCTCTCAAACTTCATCGTTTAAAGACCCTTCCACCGTGGTCCTATTGCCACCTCACTGACAATCGCGGATTCGCGGCCATGCCCAGGATCCACATAACATTCAACCGGATGCTATGACTCATCTTCATACATTAGACGATCAGCCACCTTCCCCTGTTCCCCCAGATCCATTCCTGTCCCACGTTTCCGATTCCGAAGTTCTGCGTCAGCGAACACGCGCTCTAATTCCTCCGTGTTCGCACCCTCTCCCCCGTAGTCTTACTCGGCAGGAGGAGGTATCCGTGCGCCGGATTCGGGCAGGGGAGCCTCTGACACCATTTGTACGTCATCGGTGGCGTGCCAAAGATCTGCCACTACCTGACAGGTGCCCTCACTGTAGCGCTGCACCGGACATATGTGATGTGCGGCACTTGTTGTGGACGTGCCCAGCGACGGCTGCTATCAAAAAACGGCTCCTCAGGGAGGTGGGCCTGCGGTGGAACCGCGAAAGCGACTACGTGAAGTGGACTACGAACAACCGTTTCATTAGCTACCTCTGCGACTACCTCAGCGCAACGGTTCTTCACTCCTTCTTTTAACTTTCAATCCCGTGCATTCCTTCCCCCCTTTCCTTTTTCAACTTATGCCTCATGGCACACTTCTCGAACAAAAAAAACCCCATCAGTCGTCAGCTTGGCAGATTTTCCCGGTGCCACGTGGAATGCTTTGATGATAATGCCGCTTTCCAGAAGCCGAACAAACCAGGCTTCACCATTATTTACCGCGATTGAAGGGAGATGTCTGACAACGGTGATACCTTGTTTCACGTACACACAGACCCCAGTGTTCTTATTTGGTTCAAGCCAACTGCCAAGCGACAGCCTCAAGATCTTTAGAGTTAATCTTCTCTTGCCTATACTGCCGTTTAGCTGCGGCTGGGCTCTCCTTCCCTGCATCCATGTCAAGCGTTGTGATACAGCGGTCCATTGCATCTCCGCCTTTTACACGCAATTCTGAGCATGCGACGCGGGGTTCGGGTGATAGAGCGACGTGCGGCGAGGCGGCGACGAAAAACGCGGCGCATCTGTGCGGTCTCTCTAGTTACCATGGTATCAGCGCATGCGCACAACTGCTCATACGCGTGACGTCACGCTCGGCTTTCACGGTGGAGCGGCCGCGGCGAAGGCAAAGCGCGCGCCGCACTTTGCTCCTCTTCGGTTGCCGTAATAACGGCGCATGCGCAAAATTGACATCTCCCATGTGCCGCGAAATGCTCGACTGGTAGCCCAGTGAAGCTCTCGTTATAAAATGACGTTGCGCCCCAGTATGAAGTAGCTGTCAAACTGCTGTAAGACGACTTCTAAGTTCTGAGCGTTCTCACCGGAGAGTTTGAAGGTTCCGAAGACGACCTCGGCCTGGCCGCCCATCAAGTAAATGAGCGTGTCGCCCATCAAGTAAATGAGCGTGTAGAAACGCTCCAACCGCTTCCCCCATTTCGGCCAGTCGGCACGAGTCGTGAAGCAGATGGCCTCGGGCGGTTGAATGACGAAGAATGCCATGTACTGGCCACGTAGTCCAGGCCGTATACGCTGCTGTCATGTGTGCCACCGTCGATGGGTATCCAAGTGAGAGGACGCCGCCTCGACTGAGCTTACTGCGGGAATTCCATTACTTCTGACACCATGTGGAGTCGAGGAAAGCCGGGCCGTTGAGACGCCAACCAGACAGCTTTATTCGAGCCAGGTGAATCCCGGCACGAGCACGAGAGGCACGAGACGCGTGCCAGCCGCCGCGGCCTTCACGCGAGCGCGCAGCAGCGCAGCCAAGCCAAGCCACGCAGATGGCCAAGCCACTGCTTGTGGCTACTGTCTACAACAACAAATGCATGCACCGCCGCCCTGGCGGTGCAAAATAAACTTCCGAGGCAGAGGCTGAGTAGGCATCCCTGTCTTCTTGTCCTGCATGCGCACGGCACGCATAACTCAAATCCAGAGCCTAACGTTAGATGGCACTGACCTGATGCACAGAGCGCTGTCGGCGCGCTCTGGACAGGGCTGCTCACCGATATCCCACTGTACTGTGTAAATCTCTGGTTCCCTGAGTATTGCGAGGACGAATAAGCTAGAAGAAAAAGCGGACGAGGCGAGGTACCACTCGGACGCTCAAGTCCGGTTACTCTTTCAATGTATGGAACACCTGCACAACAAACGAAATCTCGCATAGAGCTATGAACACGAGAGGCGACAACTGGCGATCTATATTCCACTCGTGCTCGCAGTGATCGGTCTGTTCATCCGCACTGAGCAGAAGCTTCGGCGACCGATAGTGTTGCAGTGAGTCACATATTCTTAATCATGATCATCAGCCTGACTACACCCACTGCAGGGCAAAGGCATCTGCGATGTGTCACCAATTAACATTGTCGTAAACCAGAGATGGCCACTGTATCCTGGAAAACTTTTTTATCTCATCCGCCTGGCATCTCCTCATGCACTTGCATTCTCTTGGAATCCACTCCATTCCCCTTAAAGATCATTGGGTATCCTGCCTTCTCATTACATGCCCTGCCTAAGCCCATTTATGCCTCTTGATTTCGACTAAGATGTCATTAACCCGCATTTATTCCAACACCAACTCCCACCCACCCTTTTCGTTAGCCTCCGCATTTCTGCCCCATAGGTCAGTACCGGCAAGATGCAAGTGTTATATACTTTTCTCTTGAGGGACATTGGTAAACTGCCCTTCATGATCTGACAGAACCTGCCATATCCGCTCGACCCCATTCTTATTCTTTTAGTTATTTCCGTTTTATGATCAGAATCAGCGGCAATTACCTGTATTGAGTAGATGTATTTCCTTACCACTTCCAGCACCCTGCTACAAATTGTGAACTGCTGTTCCCTTGGGAAACTGTTGCACAACACCTTAGTTTTCTCTGTGTTAATTTTTTAGACCCACCGTTCTCCTCTACTCTGTCTAACTCGCCGATCATGATATAATGTCATAAGTGAATCTCAGATTATTTATGTATTCTTCATTAACTCTTATCCCCAACTTTTATTTCTAACTGTTATATCTAACTGTTATTTCCCCAACTATTATTTCTAACTGTTCCCAATTTAGCTTGGGAGCGGAGATTGCTGTACTCAGGATGCGATGATCACTCCCCAGGCACTCACCGAGGTTGGTCTATGTGACGTTAGTAGCGTAATTTGTAAAGATTGATCAGGAGTGGTGTCTCTGCATGCGCTGTTGCCGATTCTGGAAGGTCGTAAAGTCCGTGGCTAGCTTGAGGCCTTCCCTCTCTGATGCTTCCCACACCGAGGTGCCTTTTCTAGTGTCCTTAGTATACCCCCCCCCCCCCCCCGCCGTATGGGGTGCGTTCAGGTCGCCTAATACTGCAAGCTGGTTTTCCCCTGCTATTTGAACACATTCCTGGAGTGTGCTTCCAAACCGTTCTTGTTGCGCACGAGGTGGGCCGTGTAGGTTCAATATAAAGGTGCGGTGTTTTCTTGCTTTTGCGGGGCCATATTTAGACATATGTGGTTAATCCCGGTAACTGAGATGCAATAAGCCACAGAGGCCCATTTCTTTCTCTTGGTTTCGACTACGATGTCATTAACCCGTGTTTGTTCCCTCACCCACTCTGCCCGCTTCCGATCTCTTAACGTTACAGCTATCATTTTTCTTTCCGTGGCTGGCTGCGTTGTCCTTAAGCTGAACTCTTTTCGTTAGCCTCCATGTTTCTGCCCCGTAGGTGAGTACCGGTAAGATTATGCTGTTGTACACTTTCCTCTTGAGGGAAATTGGAAACTGCCACTCATGATCTGCGAGAATTTGCCATATGCGCTCCACCCCATTCTTATCCTTCTAGTTATCTCCCTCTCATGATCCGGATCAGCTGTCACTACCTGCCCTAAGTAGACGTATTCAATCAAGAGAAAGAAATGGGCTTGGGCAGGGCATGTAATGCGAAGGCAAGATAACCGCTGGTCCTTAAGGGTAACGGAGTGGGTTCCAAGAGAAAGTAAGCGTAGCAGGGAGCGGCAGAAGGTTAGGTGGGCGGACGAGATTAAGAAGTTTGCAGGCAAAGGGTGGATGCAGCTGGCAAAGGATAGGGTTAATTGGAGAGACATGGGAGAGGCCTTTGCCCTGCAGTGGGTGTAGTAAGGCTGATGATGATGCTGATGATGAAGACGAAGCCACAGAGGCAATGGGCCACAGAGGAGATTAACGCGTGGCTAATCTGGATTAAAAGTTTTCTAGTAGACTCCTAGGATGACGGATTGCGTCCCTGTTTCTTGAAGGCAGATGACGTCGGGTGGAGTAGGGCATGTCTCAATGAAGAGTTGTAATGAGGGTCATTTTTTATGGAACGAGCGACAGTTCCACTTCCATATTTCAAATTGATATGGTATGTCTCGAGAGGTATTAGTAGCGGCTGCCATTGAGGCTGCTTCCTGCGTCACTGACGTCGTTTATGGTGTTGATGCGCCTGAATACCTTGACTCTTGGATTGTGTATGTTGTCCACTCTCCTGCGTGGGCCATGTTCCACGACTCGGACGCTGCGTTGTAACTCAGCTACGGCTTGCCCTAGCTCTGTACTGGTCTGCGTCTCAGCCTGCATCTGGGTGTCAAAATTCTTGAGAGGCCGACTTCCTAATCACGTCAGTCGCATCATGGGCATTACATCCCTCCCCAAGCACTACAAAATCACCTGGACCCCCGGCCAAGAAGGTCAAGAAGGGAATGAGAGGGTACATGCTCAAGCTCCAGGCATGAACAACCGAGCGGGACCGCAAACCCTGATCGCTTTTACCACTCTTCCTTCTAGCTATAACGAACGCCTCGAATTTCAGCGTCTTTAAAGCAGGCACTGCCATTAACCTCATAGAAAATTAGGCACCCCACATGCCGCCTCTCCGCGGCGTATTACAGAACAACAAATTTATAAACCTCCGTAGACTACTTCGCACATATACCCCGAAACCGGTCCCTGGTGTCAGGCCAGCCCAACACTCTTCCATATTTCGTGGGGATGTGGGCCCAAACCGATCATTCTACTGACGGAAAACACGTCCTTTGAGCGGTGGGAGGCGCTGCTGACCAGCGATTACGTGGAGGACAAACAGGCCCTCATACAACATATCCGCAGCGCCGCTCAAGCCAGTGGAGCCCTCGAATGAGGACCCACCCATAAGCTCGACAACTCCCCTTCACTTCAATCAAGTTTTTGCTCATTCTACTCCTCCCAATTCAGGCCTCTGGATACCTCCTGTAAAGAGGCAGGGAATAGCATTGGCCAGACCGTGTCTCCCTGCCCGACGCCCTTTCTTATTGGAATTTTATTGCTGACTTTATGGGGGACTATAGTAGCCCTGCATGTGGTATAGATATCGTAAAGTATTTTCAAAAAATGTATTCTACGTCATGGCTTCAGCGGCGCTGCTCTGACTGCGGGCGTCTGCGGGAGCCAGCCCCCGTTGCTTCGGCGTCTCTTGACCAGATCTCTGGCTGCGGGCGTCTGCGGAAGCCAGCCCTGTGGCTTCAGCTTCGCTTCACCAGCGCTCTGGCTGCGAGCGTCTGCAGGGACCAGCCCCCATGGCTTCAGCGTCGCTTGACCAGCGCTCTGGCTGTGGGCGTCTGCAGGAGCCAGCCCCCGTGGCTTCAGCGTCGCTTGACCAGCGCTCTGGCTGCCGGCGTCTGTTGGAGCCAACCCCGCGGCTTCATTGGCGCTTCGCCAGCGCTCAGCGGGAGTCTGCCCCGTGGTTTCAGCGGCGCTTCACCAGCGCTCTGGCGGCGGGAATCTGCGGGAGCCAGAACCGTGTCTTCAGCGGCGCTTCACCAGCGCTCTGGCTGCCGGCGTCTGCGGGAGCCAGATACGTGGCTTCAGCGGCCCTTCACCAGCGCTCTGGCGGCGGGAATCTGCGGGAGCCAGAACCGTGTCTTCAGCGGCGCTTCACCAGCGCTCTGGCTGCCGGCGTCTGCGGGAGCCAGATACGTGGCTTCAGCGGCCCTTCACCAGCGCTCTGGCGGCGGGAATCTGCGGGAGCCAGAACCGTGTCTTCAGCGGCGCTTCACCAGCGCTCTGGCTGCCGGCGTCTGCGGGAGCCAGATACGTGGCTTCAGCGGCGCTTCACCAGCGCTCTGGCGGCGGGAATCTGCGGGAGCCAGAACCGTGTCTTCAGCGGCGCTTCACCAGCGCTCTGGCTGCCGGCGTCTGCGGGAGCCAGATACGTGGCTTCAGCGGCCCTTCACCAGCGCTCTGGTTTCGGGCGTCTGCGGGAGCCAGCCTCGTGGCTTCAGCGGCGCTTCACCAGCGCTCTGGCTGCGGGCGTCTGCGGGAACCAGTCCAGTAGCTTCAGCGGCGCATGACCAGCGCTCTGGCTGCGGGCGTCAGCGGGAGCCTGTCCTGTTGGCTTCAGCGGCGCTTCACAAGAGCTCTGGCTGCGGGCGTCTGCGGGAGCCAGCCCCGTGGCCCCATGGCTTCTGCAGCGCTTTACCAGCTCTCTGGCAGCGAGAGTCTGCGGGAGACAGCACCTTGGCATCTGCTTCTCTTGACCACTGCTCTGGCGGCGGGCGCCTGCGGGAGCCAGCCCCGTGGCTTCAGCGGCGCATGACCAGCGCTCTGTCTGCGGGCGTCTTCAGGAGACAGCGCCTTTGGCTTCAGCGTCGCTTCACCAGCGCTCTGGCTACAGGAGTCTGCAGGACCCACGCCCGCGGCTTCAGCGCCTCTTGACCACTGCTCTCGCTGCGGGCGTCGGCAGGATCCAGCGCCCGCGGCTTCAGCGATGCTTGACCAGTGGTCTCGCTGCGGGCGTCTGCAGGATCCAGCGCCCATGGCTTCAGCGTCGCTTCACCAGCGCTCTGGCCGCGGGAGTCTGCCGGATCCAGCGCCCGTGGCTTCAGCGTCGCTTGACCAGCGCTCTGGCTGCAGGAGTCTGCGGGATCTAGCGCCCGTGCAGGATCCAGCGTCTGCAGGCTCCAGTGCCGGTCACACCGCCGGTGACGGCAAAGGAGACGGAGACGTGGCTCCACGCACGAACGGGCGCATAAGTGCTGCGCTCTAAAACCTGAAAGAGCTGCAGAGGGGCGGTGAAGCGATAGCTCTTGTGAAGCGTGAGCAGATCAAAGGATGTAGAGTCCGATCAAAGAGAGTCAGGCCCCGAGCAGAGGTCGTGTCAGAACCTTTGCGCTCTATTGTCTTTAGTGCTGGGCGTTCCTTTGGAACATGCCAAGCTGAGAGACAGTGGAGCAGTTATTCCACGTGTGCCTTGCAGTGCTATATTTAAACCTGTGTTACTACTATCATAGGTAACGTGCGTTGGCATTTCAATCTGATTTCATTGTTCTTGTCTTATTTCTCTTCCACTGCATACTGAGTTTCTAAGTCTGAGTTTGATAATGGTTTGTGTAATCCATACTACAGTGCATAGGAGCCGACAGCGTGGGAGGTGCGGGCCTGCAAGTATGGAGGAACCCCATACCCCACTCCCGCAAATTAAGCTGTGGGGTCAGGGAGCAGCATGTCTTCTTTCGTACGGTTTCGGACAAATCGACTCAAGAACTTCAGTTCCATAATAGTTGGAAGAACAGCAAACCCGGAAGTTCAAACTTGAGGAGGAAGAGAAGGAGGAAAACTTTATTTAAGTCAACGGGAGTTGGGCGATCTTATCTGTGGTGCCCTCATTCCAGGGCTCCACTGGCTTTAGCTGGCCCGCGGGCTTGTTGTATGAGGGCCAGCGGGTCCTCCAGGTTATCGCTGGTCAGCAGCGCCTCCCATCGTCAAAAGACGTGTTTTCCTTTGTTCATCGGTATCTGCCATAAAGAGATGGCATCTGGGGCGTATAATTTCCTATAAGGTAGAGGGGAGTGCCTCCTTTGAAGACGCTGAAACTCGAGGCGTTCGTTATACCTAGAAAGTGGAGGGGTAAAATCGGGCACGGTTTGTGGCCCCGCTCGGTTCATGATGACTCGAGCTAGAGCATGTGCCCTATCATTTCCCTCCAGTCCCTCATAGCTTGCGGTCCAGTTGATATGGTAGTGCTTGGTGAGGAGCGTAGTGGCCATGAGCCGACTGACGTGCTTGGGAACTCGGCCTCTAAGCAAGCTTCGCCACGCGTATTGCGAGTCGATGATCACATGAGCGCTTTGGCCTTGGGACTTGCAATGCCAAATGGCAATGACCACGGCGGTGGTCTCCGCGGCCGCTGGTGTTTCGGCTCTTACAGAAGCAGAGAATAGAGTTAAAAAGCGGTGGTCGACTGCCGCAACTGCGTGCTTGTCATGGTCCGGGTATGCTGCGGCGTCAACATAAGCCACGTCCGGGGAATTGGCAAGGCGTCCGCGTAGGTAGGATACTCGCGCTCGTCGTCTGGCTGTGTGCACGTATTTAAGTATATGTTTCGGTGTCGGGCCACGCTGATCTGTGTGCTGTGCTGTTTGCTAGAGAGGTTTGAGCATCTGGTGCGCGGATGTCCGCAACTGTGCCTATTAGGCGAAGGATAGCTCATCCAGCATGGGTGGTCTGATGTCGTGGTGTTTGAGATGCAAGGATAGCTTCTGTTACTTCCGGAAAGGTGTTGAAGATTCCTAGTGCAGTTAGACGCTCCACCGAGGCGATTTTGATTTGATATATTTATAGGAGTTTAACGTCCCAAAGCAACCTAGGCTATCAGAGACGCCGTAGTGAAGTACTCCGGAGATTTCGACAAACTGAGGTTCTTTAACGTGCGCTGACATCGCACAGTACACGGGCCTCTAGAATTTCACCTCCATCGAAATTCGACCACCGCGGCCGGGATCGAACCCGCGTCTTTCGGGCAGGCAGCCGAGCACCATAACCACTCAGCCACCGTGGCGGCTGGTCGAGGCGTTTTTAGTAAGGTTAAGGGCCGTCTTGTATACCCCCCTTATGAAAATGTCAATGTGATTCTGCTAAATACCAGCGCTTGCACCAGCCGAAGAGTGTCTTCTTCTTGCATTCCTTGTCGATGCTTAGTAATGCGGCTGATCATGCCAGCTATCTGGTTGGGGGTAGTCTGGATGGTGTTTGTAACACGGAGCTGCCGCGGGTACATATTTTTCACCCACCAACAGGGGCGAAGAACGACAAAAGAGAGCCAGTTCACCATCAAGAGATTCGGCAACGGGAGCTCTCCGGACGCGTCTGTTCCATGTCTCTATGCCGAATCGATTGATTTGCCACTTAATGAGCACAGCTTTGTTTTGTTTTTTTGTTGCATAATCTTTTCTAAGACATCGAACCCTCCCAGAAAACTCAAACACTGTCTCGACACAAAACATAAAATAAGAACGTGATTTTCAAAATTCGTTGGAGGCACTTGGATATCTCTTAAATGCTGGAAGGCGAAAATTGTTTGCGACTCATTGCACTGTGCTGTGCGCTTTTTAATTCCTCGAACATGAACTAATCACGCGCACAACCTGGACACAATATTTATTGTGTAAATAGTTTGTACATATTACTTCTCCCCCTATCCTCTCTTCCTGTCCGCTCACTTCTTTCGCTTCATTTTTCCATTCTACCCGCAATCTTTTATTTCCGCTGCCCCAGCTCAGGTGCTTCAGTATCGATGGCAGATGCCGGGGGTAGCAAAAATATTTCCCTTCCTTCTTGCTAATATTTTACTAAATACCACTACCACCAATCATTGCACTGATTTGAATTTGCCGGGCTTGAATTCATTTCTTGACGGAGAAGAGCAGCTGGCGCGAGCGTCGCAGAGGAAGCGGTGACGTCACGCTGCGCATGCGCAGCACGTCGGCAGTTGTTGCTTGGCGGCGGATCATATTGTTTCGTCGTCGTTTCGTCTGTTTTGGCATTATCCACGTTTCCTCGTTTATGAGCAATTTTTGCAAAAATTTTACATCACGTAAGGTCACGTGACCTTAAGATCACGTGACATCACAAGGTCACGTGACCTAGGTGTCGATGTAGCGGACGGACGGTCCCCGCGAGTATGAGCTAATAAAGGCTGTCGCCTTAACAATGGAACAAGCACGGTTTAATAAGATAGCACTTCTCCATGGCCTCAAAGCACTCGCCCACAACAGAAATATCAGTGACATCGTGGACGATTTTCTTTTTGGGGATAGGCTGTGCGACGAAATACATTCCTGATTGTGTGGTAGCTTTTGTATAAAATGAAGGACCGTGAACTTCACCACAGTAAAATGCGTGAGCTTTTTCAAGTTGTCGCAGCCCTTGAGCTCAAATTATACCCTCCCATAAAATCTGCATTCAGCTCACTGCGTTGTCGCATAATACATCATTACAACCTTTGCTCTTTGGCTCCGGTTTGTGTCGTTTGTTTTGTATTCAGCTTGGTAGTCGGTTTACATTTTCGCAGATGATTTTCGGCATAATCCGTCTTTAAATTTTGAATTGCTACCTAGCTTACTGTGGAAATGTTCGTACAGCCCGCTATTTCTTTGAATAGAAGTGTTAAAAAACTCATTTTAATTTTTCAATTTTTAGCAATTATTGTGGAGGAGGAGGAGGAAACAACGTTGTTGACTCCAAGAACTGGGTCAGGCGAGGGCCACCTCATTCCGCTCTAGATGGCCAAAAGTCGGACTTCGGCGGCCCCTATGGCCCAGCGCACGATCCGGATTTCATCTACCGGCCGTGAGCTGCGCAGAGCAGCCTCCCATCGCTCCATTCGCTCAGCCCCCCGCAAAGGGGGGATTAGTGGTGGTGTAGCAATTACAATATATATGAACAAAATCTGCTCGAGGACTGGACCAGATACGGTAATAGGATGAAGCGTCACCTGGACGAATTAGGGAAATAAGGCAATGGGACTGCATAATGCTCGCTTGGAATTGACGCCAAACAACTTGCTTGGCCTGGGACGGGGATATATGCAGGGTAGGGCAGCTGAGGCGGGAATTTGCGTTAGTGTAAAGTAATTTCGTGGTAGGTGAGTAGGCATTCACGCGCCCTGCGAAAGCGAGATAGTCTGCCCGCTGCCCGGTTGGCAAGAAGTCGCGGGCGTGTCCATGGGCGGCTGTATTCCCGGGGTGTTCGCAATGCACTGGGACCCACGGAATGGTGATTATGCGTTGGGTAGGCGGACTGAATTGGAGGATACAGTAAGCGGGTGCATAGATTTGGCGCATAGCTAAGTTAGGAATCGCCGTTTTTGAGTCTGAGAAAATGTATAATTCGGCCTGAGTGTGAGCAATAGCCAGAGCAATAGCGGCTTCTTCCTCCTCGAATGGTTGAGTACCCTGTCGAGGGTTGCGCAATGCTTGTATTATCCAGTGGTTTTTAGAAACGAAAAGTTGGTAATGAGTTTGCAATATTTGAATTGCTAGCTTGTTGAGGAAATTTTTGTGATTCGCGGTGTTTTCCTTCACATCCAAGAGTTTAGTTTTCTATTTTATTACAGATACCTCAAGGGCCTTTCGGTTTGGGCTTTACATGAGGGGTGTCGTCTCCTTTGTAAATTTATTTACTTAGCATCTCAAGAACCATGGAATCATTGAGAGACAACCTGAAATTTACGTATACAGGAGGATGCGCGGGAAAGGGGACAGGATGCGGTTAAAAAGAGAGAGGGCTCTAACTGTTCCGCAGCCAACGTCGGCGCCTATGGCAGGGTGTTCTCTAAGCAGTTTTGCAGGAGTGCCGAGTCCACAATGCCACCGTCATTATTTTTTATGGTATGAATAGCGATGAAGGTCGTCTACGGCACTATCAAATTTAAGGGGGAAGAAAATTAACCAATTTTCTCTCAAACGAGAAAATTTTTATGGGAAAATTATATTTCTCCGTCTTTTTTTTTCCCTGGCGAAAAAGAGTTAAGGAATGGCAGATATTACCCTACCGTCTCCAACTACCGCTGCCATGAGCTGTCCATTAATCCGCCAATGTAATAAGCGCGGACGAACAATTAAGCCTTAAAGGGCAAAAGGTAAGGAGCGGTGGGAAGGGGGAGACGAAATGGTTTTGAAAAGCAGGCACATAACCAGCTTTCTGGTGGACGCCGCGATTATTTCCAAGCCTCGGTGTTCGCGCCTCTGCAGGTCCGCCATCTATTCGCACTTTTAGGAAGCGGGGCAATGTAACTGACAGTTTATTACTACGTTCGTTATTTCAGAGCCTTTTAGTTGCTTCTGGTCTTTCTAAGAATATACAGGAACTGGATTTAATAGCGCAATAATGAGTGAGAAGACGTATTTTTGCCGGTTAACTTGATCAAGAAGAAAAGTTCTCAACTGACATGGCCTCCGAGATGGTTAATGGGACGTGAAATTTGAGTCAGTACAACAGGACTTCGAACTTTAGTGCCTTGTTCCACAGCGCGGTCATCATTTCTGGGCTTCTGTGAATGTTTTGAATGTCGTAGATTAGGGAGGGGAGCTGAGGGAGGGGAGACGAAATGAATGTGAAAAGCAGACACATCGCCAGATTTCTGGCGGACGCCGCGATCATATCCCGGCCTCGACGTTTGCGCCATCGAGTTTCCTCCATGTCTATGCCGCAGGTGGCGCCATCTAGGCGCACTTTTTGAGCATGAGTAGGCGAAACAGCCTGTTGAGAACTGCCTGAACCACGCTTGAACTCATTGGCGAGCTGCGTGATACACCATTTCACAGGAGCGTCGACCGCTGTCTGCATGCCTTTTAGTTGTTTAAGTGCGTAATGAACTTTGCTAGTTTGACACACTCGTCTTTTTTCTGCGCTGCAATCCTGACGACGCCTCATATTGGTACTAGAAAGAACTGAAAACAGTAAAGCTGAATCAGGCGAAATTTGACTATCTATGGTGGCGCAATCCCATTACAAAAAGGAAAACCAGGATATCGTTAATGTTCCGCGAATAGATCGGGAATGTTTTTTCTGCATAAATAAAAATGACTATCCTTATACTTCAAATTTGTCGAGCTTTTTTTCATCGTTTAAGATAAACCAAATCAAAATGAAAGTGTTGAGAAAAGTTAGCGCCACCTTCCGGAATTAATTCAGCTACTGAAACCGCTCTCCAGATTTCACATAGCCTACAGTAGTTAAATCTCTGGCTGAGAGAAGGCGAAACCATCTGCCCGGTGCTTAATCAGGCCACCGCTTATGCGCTTATGCGAGCCGGAGTTTCGCAACTGGTGAGAGAGAAGTCGGAGAGCTGCTCGTACTTGAGGCTGAAGAGAGTTAAAATACTCGATGGGGATGCTTGTGGCGTGACAAAAAACACAAGGGACAGAGACGAACGGGACAAGCGCCACTCTCAACTGGTTTTATTCAAAAAAACGATCGCAACATTTAAACATTTCTCCTTCTTCTTCAAGAACATATTCACCCGATCCCACATGCGAATGACACGCAAATATCACGCTTGAATCAAATCAGTTTATCTAAAAACCTGTACTCGTTAGAAAAAATCGTCACCGAAGGGCTGCTGACGCATTCCCACCCTTTCTTTTTGATATGGAACGCCTCAATTAGTTCACGCGTCTGCGCATCTTTGCTTCTGCCAATGACCTCTGTTCTGTTTAAAAATGGTAAGCATTTGCATGACTTGCAGTGAACTACCATATTTGTTCCGCTCCCATTTTCGAGGCATTTTTCATGCTCGCGCAGGCGCTTGTTCAGGCATCGTCCGGACTGGCCAATATACACTTTGCCACATGAAAGTGGAATCTGATAGACAATTCCCACTTTGCAATCAACATATCGGTGTTTATGCCTCGTTTCGCAATCCTTTTTTTGCTTTTTCCTCATTCACCTTAGGACAAAGGCTTTTTAGCTTGCAGGGCGCTGAAAAAACCACAGGAATTTTGTATCTATTCGCCACTTTTTTCATGTTGTGGGCCACGCGATGCAAATACGGAATCACCTGTGGCCTTACGTTATTCACCTTTTCTCTTCTAACCTTCTTGTTCTTTTGCAGCAATGTTTCTCCGACCATAACCAACAGGGACAAAGGAAAGCCTGCCGATAGCAGCCTAGAAACTTGGTCATCAAAACTTTCCTGGACAGCATGAATACAAGACTTGTTGATGGCTTCTTGAATGCACATGGTTGCAACGGCTCTTTTTACTGTCTTGGACTGGGCTGAGTCAAACGGCATTATTTCCTTGAGGGCACGAGGCTTATAGCCCCAGCAAGCATGCACATCATTCACAGAAATCTGTAGATCTAAAAACTGCAACTTGTTGTCTATGGAAACCTCATGAGTGAAGTTAAGCCCCCTTCCAAACTTTCTAAAAGCAGATAAAATTTCCACCACAGTCTCGTGGTAGGCCACAGTTTCTAGTTTTTCTAAAAACACTAAAAAATCGTCAACGTACCTAAAAACTTTAATTACTTTTTTCTTGTATAAAACTTGGTCTAAATCGCGGTCAATGGAAGAGAGAAAAATCTTGCAACAACACAGGCGCCACACATGAACCAATACATATGCCACTCTTTTGCACATACGCTCTGCCTTCGAAATTAACCACCGTTGCACCCAGATAAAATTCAAGAAGTGACATGAAGTTTCCAACATTTATGCCAGCTGAATTTTGAAATGCTATCACACCATTCTCTTCAATGCAGTTCTGAATGGAGGTAAACAATTCTTCGTGGGGAACAGAATAATAAAGGTCTTCAACGTCTATGGAGAACATGCTGCCAATTGAACGGTTGTCTTGTAGAAAACTAGCTATGACATGCGAATTCCTGGTCTCAAAAGGATCTTTGACACAGAGAGGGTTCAAGTTTCTGAGGAGGTACTGGCTCAGCATTTGCTGCAAAGTGTGTCGTTCACTCACGATACTCCTGAAAGGTATTCCCGGTTTATGAGTCTTAGCAATGAAAAAAATTTTTAGGCTATTCTCATTGCAATCTGCTATGCTTTTTGCAAGCTTATTCAGCTCAAATTTGGTGCACAGGGAAACAGCCGCGGTCTTTACCTTAGCAGGCTTACGTTTCGTGGCAATGAAGTTCTTCTTGACGGCACACATGGCTTTTTCGTTGTACATCCCCGCTGTGAGCACTACGAAACCTCCTTCCTTGTCACTCTGCAGGATTCGAAGGGAATTGTCTTTGAAATAGGCCACAACATCGCGCACCGAGTCCTTACGCCGCACCGCGTTCTTTGAAAATAATGTGACGCGAATTATTGCCACAGATTCCCACTGTTCACCGTCACGCACTAATGAGAAGTAGAGCATCGCGAAGCAGCAGCGTTGAGCAAGCCGTCGCGTATCCCGGCCGACGTCGACGATACTCATGCGGTCGCCGAAAGTATTCGGAATTGGATGTAATAATTTGGAGTTATCTTCGTCGAAAGTGAAATGGAAAACAGCCACCGATTGAAAGAACTGACAAATTTTGCTCGTGCATATAAATTGCGATTTGGTGCACGTGCACCACTACTGCAGCCGTGGCTTAGTGGTTTGGGCGCCCGTCTCGGCTGCGGGAGGTGGTCGGTTCGAAACCCACCGCCGGACACCCACCGGTAAACATGGGTACAAGCGTCTCCCGGCCTTGCGCCCGGCTTTCTTTAGGGGTGTCCGCTTGGGAGAAGCTCCGTAAACCTCGCTTCGCCCCTCGCGGACGAAGGTCCAGTTTCGAACGGCCCTTGGGCCAACGTGGTTACAGTGAGAACGACCCTTGATCGAACTACTGCATCAGTGATAAAAAAAAAACATGATTGTGGCCGTGACAGTGGCGGGGGTTGCGGTCAATTCGCCCGCGGAGCTTCTTTTTTTTTTTTTTGACCCGCCGCCAATCTGGTTAGCTGATTACGTACAGTGTTTGGCGAGTTCCCCACTGAGCGTGCATCGGCTCTTGTCTATTCGGAACTGCGGATTAAAGTGAACCGGGTATTTCACCGTTGATGCTTCGCAATTTTTAAAAAATACATTTTTCTGATTTATAAGAGCGCTTTTTTGGCACAGCATTGTTAGCACTGTAGCGCATCATAATACAACACGTGCGAACTACTAGGCTTGTTAACTAGTGAATAGCTAACTTAGTTACTACACTGTTAGTCTCCCTGTTAATTTAGAGGCTTGCAGCTGAATTAATATTCATTTCAGTTTTCAAAATTCCCAATGAGCAATTACATTCGGCACTGTGGCCAAAAAAATTTTTCCTACATCGTGACAAAATACAAGCACTTTTTAGAAGCTTGCAGGTTAAGTAACCGCTCCGGTGTATGTAAGAATTGAACATCTTAGGCGAAACGCCCGTTAGTCCGCAGTCCCTTAGATTTTGTCGAAAATGACATGCACTGCAAAGCGCAAACGCGAAAAATGAGTAATTTGTAGGGGTGGCATTATAGTATTCTAGAGCACTGAAGTGGGCATGCCACCGGTACAGTTTACTTACTTTACGCTGTACATAGGATAAATCTCTGATTTAATTGAATTAACAATTCCCTATAAGATTTATAATAATCCAAACCTTGATCTGCTCAGAGTTCAGCAGCTGGCAAGAAAACACATGGGAGGAAACCTCCCTTCTTCATAGGATGTATTCCTCAACCTTTGCCCGTTACCACTATTGCTTTCACTTACTTTTTTTCATTAACTCAGCCTTGTCAACAGCTCTGTTATGAGATAGAGTACAGCCTCTTTTTTTCCTTGTATACCCGTGTACAACGGGCCACGTGGACCAGTTTTCGGATGCCAGATTATACGGCTCCCAACAAACAGCTGCTCGCACACTGCACAAGCATTACATATGTGCACGTACGTACACAACGCAAAATGCAAACCATATGCATGCTTGTTTACCTTCAACATGCATTCGTACCTCGCACGTACCGGCTATTGTGCACGTGCACGTGTGTTTACGTGTGTGTGCACCGAAGGATAAATTATGCGAAACATCATATGCATTCATCACCTATACCCACAACTGGGGAGTCTGAGTTTTTTTTTTATTCCAGTATACTGCAGGCCACTGCTTGGCCCAAGCAGGAATAGATAATGCGCATTCATTACGCGTACATCAAATCGACATGTGCACACAACTACATCGTTCTAAGAAGGCCAAAAGCAAAATGAGCCGTGTGCTATTTTCTTTTTTCTTTAATTTTCCTGCGCTCCTGAGCGTTAGTTTCGTTATACCAGCAGAGAGAGTAAGGCTGAGATCCTAATAGGAAAAAAACATTAAATTTGTTGAGTATTCCGGACTATTCTCAGGGCATGGTGAGCAACGAGAAGAAAAAGGCGAGTACCCCGTTTCAAGGAAAGATGAAGAGAGAGAGAGAAACTTTATTTACACCGACATGGACCTCGGGGCAGGGGCTCAGCCAGAGGGAGGGCCTCCCACTTTCCCGCCATTATGCGCCGTCAACGCAGAGAAGGTGTTGGAGTGAGCCTCCTTCTTCAGGGCGTGGGACGATCTTCTGTACATCCACATTTTGGCTGCGTATGTAGGACTCCCAGGCAACTTCATCAAGGGGATCACTCTGTTCAGCTCCCGGAGAATCGGGGCATTGCCAGATATGATATTTTTGACTCAGATGCGTTAAAGAGATTGGAAGCCTATGGGTCGACTGTGAGCTCATTATGCAGAGTAGCATAAGGTAAAAAGCGATTGGCCTCAATTTTTCGCCAGGCCCTACATTCTGTGGGTGTCAGGGACCTATCTGGTGGTGGATAGATCCTTCGGAATGCTGCTGGTAAGCGTATGATGGCGGAAATCTGTGCGTATTGATAGAAATACATTTGACTGAGTAATTGCAAACAAGTAAAGTATTTTATTCATTATACCTAAGTGTGTTCATTTAACATTTCACGCGTACTTCTTCAGTGTTAAAGAAGGCTTGGAAGGCAAATATAGTTGGTCTGGCAACCTCAAGCTCTTCAAGTGCGATGTGAGCTGAGCTCTATTCTCTCTCCTTCTAGCCGTGCTATTTTTTTTTATTCTCACCATCCATCATATCTTCCAAGTTATTTATCACGAAAGAGAAAGGAGCCCTGTCTAAGAATTCTGGTCTGCAAACACCGATCTTCTGGTGAAAATGAGCAAACGGATCTGGTGTCAAACAGGAGCCGGGCGCACACACATCGCGTAAACTTAGGCGCCCGGAAGACTGGCCTGGACAAGTCGCCGAACCCGCAGACACCGGATACAACGTCTATAGCGTAGGAGAAGCAGCCATTCTGTGCTCGGTGTCGCCGCAGAAGACTCTGTCGGCCTGCGGCGCATGCGTGCAGAGAGAGTGGCTATGCAGTGAAGTGTGCATTCAGGTCAAGAAGCGAAGAATGAAGGCCGGAAGGCAGCTTTCTAAAAACCCGCAATAAGTGAGGCTACCCTCTCCTTTCGATCACGTTCCACGTGACACTAGCGGTAATACAGGACCTTTTATATCAGCCGCAATGGACGAGGGTGCTGCTGGTGAACATGCTCAATGTTGGGATACACGGAACATAAATACCCCCACATTAGAAGTCTAGACAGCCACCGCCAAAGCTCACTTGGAGGAGCACCATGCACGACATACGGAAATTGTGGGTTCAGATCCAATGGCGGCGTCTAGTAGTTTTCTAATTTCTAATCAAGGATCTTTCAGCCATAAAATACCAAAAATGAAAATAACTATTCCCCTAGGCATTGGTTGCTTTCGGTGACTGTATGCTTCCTTATTATGTATGCCATAAGAAGCCCCTTATTTCCTTCCTTACCCTTGGCTCCTAAAGAGCGGCAGAGTACCACTTGTTTAAATATTGACCGAAGAAAAGGGTAGCGCCCGGAAAGCATCCTCACTGAGGAACGGATAATTTTAATGTTTGGCTTGGTCACGCAGTGACTGTAATCGCTCAAGACAGAGGGCCAAATTCTAGAACGCTCCTTGCCTCTGTAAGGACGTATTAACAGCACCTCGCCGTCTTTCAGACAATTTTAATACGCCCTACTAAGGTGCAGTGCCTTAAGTGAGTGCTCCCTTGGAAGCTCTTTTTCTTTAGTTAGGCACACTGCAACCTTCGTGCTTCTTTACCTCCCTCCTTAACCTGAGGGTATGCTTCATTGCAAAACCACCAGCTCTGCACGCGTGCGCAGTGGGTTGACTCCGGTGGCTACGGCGACACGGGGTTCAAATTGGTAACTTCGTTCATATTAAACTTCGTATCACCAGCCTGCAGGCTCGACGACTTCAGCCGATTCTTTTCTACGTGGTTGAATTAGTGCCTGGGTGTCCCACAGTGATAATCTTGCGGGACAAGACCAAATACGATTGAACCGTACAGAGATCAAGAATTTTCGCTCCGATTTTAATTCTCTAAGGAATCGATGCTACCGCTAATGAGAGATCTGCAGCTCCACCACAGCACTGACAACCGAGGGCATCGGCTTTCGCCTTTGCTCACGCTCATCATTACACTGAGGCTGGGTTTACAGCTGTTCCCGAAGTATGTGCGAATGCCAAGGGCCAGCGAATCGAGGTCAGTGGTTGCCAGGTGGAGGCAACCTGGAAGCATTTCACAACAGGAATGACGTATGTATATCCAAGCACAAGTAAGTACTGTAGAGTTTTGAAAGAATATTTTATTACGCGGAAAACTGGCAAATGTTCTTTGTTTGTGCGCGTGCCCGTGCGCGTACGCGCATGTGTGTGTGTGTGTGTGTGTGTGTGTGTGTGTGTGTGTGTGTGTGTGTGTGTGTGTGTGTGTGTGTGTGTGTGTGTGTGTGTGTGGTGTGTGTGTGTGTGTGTGTGTGTGTGTGTGTGTGTGTGGTGTGTGCGTGTGCGTGTGCGTGTGTGTGCGTGTGCGTGCGTGCGTGCGCGCGCGCGCGCGCGTGTGTGTGTGTGTGTGTGTGTGTGTGTGTGTGTGTGTGTGTGTGTGTGTGTGTGTGTGTGTGTGTGTGTGTGTGTGTGTGTGTGTGTGTGTGTGTGTGTGGTGTGGTGTGTGTGTGTGTGTGTGTGTGTGTGTGTGTGTGTGTGTGTGTGTGTGTGTGTGTGTGTGTGTGTGTGTGTGTGTGTGTGTGTGTGTGTGTGTGTGTGTGTGTGTGTGTGTGTGTGTGTAAGAGAGAGACACAGAGAACACGCACGCAATTATTTTCATGCAATTTCTTGTGCCACAACGCATAATATGCGAAGTTGTCTCACAATTCTCAAGCTCAATAACTGCAATGATTGAACATTGAGGTTTATATACTATAAACATTATTACTAGCTTATCCTCGAAGTACCCGAGGCACTTCTTCGTCTTGCAAATTGCCTATTCTTTGTTCGCGATGCTTTCTTACTAGAACTGGACGAACATATAGGCATCTGAATATTGCTCACAGCCAGTTACTGGACCCGAGTGGCAGATTTTTCATGCCGCATGTTGATGGTCCGCATGCGACAGCAAAACTCTTTCGAGCAGTCGTGTAATGCCGATGATAAGGCGCCGCGGTCGCCCAGTGTTTTTGGTGCTCGCCTTCTGACCCGAAGGACGCTGGTTTGATCCGGGCCGCAGCGGTCGAATTTCGGTAGAGGCGAAATGGTAGAGGCCCGAGTACTGCGCTATGTGAGTACACGTTAGACTCCAGGTGGTCGTAATTTCCGGAGCCGTTCACTACGGCGTCCCTCATAGCCTGATTCGCTTTGGGAAATTAAACACCCATAAACTATAGCCCATAATGACGAGGTTATACGGGAATCTTCGTGCATGGCATTTTGCTAGGGGACCAGTGATATGCCTCTCTTCCCTTGTGACAGCCCTTAGGACCCACGAACGTCAGCTAAGAAAAGGCAAGGAATACTCCCTTTTTATTCCATAAAGTAATGGCATCTTTTTATTTTGTTACCGATAGGTTCAACAGAAGTCTGAAGAAAACTTGTAATTTAATAGAAAGGTCGTTCGGTGTCTGGAAAAGGCGGTTTCCTTGCATCACAACAGCGCTCCGAACTAGAACGGCGATATTTTGCGCAATCATTGCTGCATGCGCTGCACTCACAAAGTCGCTCACAAAATGCATAACTTCTGCTCAGACGGTGACGATGACAAACCTGAGGATGATCATCCAGAACCAACAAGTCAAGCCGCCGGGGTGACTCAGATATCAGTGTGCTCGACTGCCAACCCGAAAGACGCGATTTCGCTGCCGGCCGCAGTCATATTTCGATTGAAGCTAAATGCTCCCGTGTACTGTGTGATGTCAGTGCACGATAAATAAGCCCAGGTGGTCCAAATTTTCGGAGCATTTCACTACGGCGTCACTCAGTCACAGTCGCTTTGAGACGTTAAGCCCCTACAAACCATAAACCAAACCATCCGTGGAAACACAGTAATAAGACCAAATAGAGTAATGGGTTTGCAAAAAATGTGGACGTCTTTGACGTGACCAGGCACATGTCATCTCCCGATAATGAGTAGGACATCATGGGAGGAGTAGCCTAAGCATATAACGGCTTGTAAACGTGCAAAAAGGTGTAAGTACTCACCTGCAGGGACAAGAGTGCTGTTAGCCTCTTGCTGGCGAGCATGACACCTCCAAAATCCTATTCGTGATCAAAGCTGGAAAAGTACCAGAAGTTGGCCTTCCTGGTATTTCATGATAGTTGCAACGCGCTTCGCAGTTCGCGCTCTTTGTCATGTGTCTTCGTTCCGTTCTGCCCGTAGAACGTTTAGCGCGTTGATACCATTATGATCAAAGTTCCTATTTTATGCTCTGAGATTATCTGCCAAAGGCACTCCGCCCCATTCTTTTTCTGCAACCTATTACAAGCTCGTAATCGGGATCTGCGGTAGCTATACCTGCACTAAACAGATGTGTTCATTTCATGCCTCCGATGCTTTGGCACCTACTGTCAACTGTTTTTCCTATTCCTGGTTGTTTTCTTATCGATATTACTTAGACACACCGCTCTCATTTGCCTGTTTGATTGCGCAATCATCATCTGCATTTGCTTTCCTTAGTTACTTGACAGAGAATTGTTGTCACGAGGTAGGATTATACTAAGGATTTCTCCAATTATAAATATTTCCATGGGGCGAGAGTAAGTCGCATCGCACAAACTGATGCTGGTACCAATGCTGCGGAGCGTTGGGGCAGTTTGAGCGGCAGTGCCACTCGTGTTAGAGGTCAACAGCCCTGAGAGCTTAACTTTCCCTCCATATCTGTCGTATTCGCAACACCGTACCCTCCACATGCAGTCGCAATGTCTTTCTGCGATAGCGCAACACCATTCTTAACGACATTTATGAGAAGATACACGCATGTGCCACTCCGAAGGGGAACAGAGGGTCTTCACAAACGCCAAAAACACTCAAAATCTCAAAATCTCCGGTTGCCTTGCTGCGCAGGCGCCTGTAAACACCTGCCAGCATATATGTGGCCGTTACTTGGAGATATGACACTTCGAGAGATATTTCAAGACCGTATACAGTCTGAAGCTAAGTGTTGCAGCTTTATGTCAGGAGATTCAAGGACGCTGCATGCTGTTCCTGAATCGCATCGATACCATTGTAAAGAGGATATCACTTATAAGTTCCCACTTTGTTTTGTCTCTTGTCACTGGGTCCAACTTTATTGTGCTACTCTCTTGCATCTTTTATCACCACGATTTTCCGTACCAACTGTCAGCAACATTAATGTCTGCTTATTACTGCTTTCAGGGACACGACAAAAATGCAGATTCAAGAATAGATAACAGCTGTACAAGCATCTATGACCCACTTTTGATTTAAAGTCAACGTCTATATCATATCAGAAACGTCCATGCACAAAATCCTCACAAGTGCAAACTTTGTGTACCGCTGGCCAGCTTCCCATGGTCAACGGAAAGTCCAAGCACTGTTAGCTCGAAAAAAAATAGGTATCTACTAAATGTGTCGAAAGTTCCGATGACCCTAGATGTTCACGAGGCACTCGTGGTCAAGTAGCTTGAAGAGGACTTGGCGACATGCCTGATACGCTACTTTGGCATCCAGTCGTTTATACTTACCCACTTTCCTGCTGTTCCACACACCGCTCACCATCTGCGACGACAGATCCGCCGTTGCTCGAAACATCGTTTCGCGAGCAAAACTTCCAACGCGAGGACCACCGACGCTGCTTCACTGCAGCCGAGGTAAAGGGAGCACAGCAGTTTACACACTAACCTTATTTAAGCTTCGAAGTGCTCCCACATTTTGTAGCAGTCGTAGGAAAGATGATATGGATCGCTGTGAATGTGTAGCAAGCCTGTCTCTAAGACGCTCGCCACAAATGTCGTCATCAAGACCCTGCATGGACTGTCCCCATAGCCACTAGGACGGCGGCTAGCTGCGTGTCGGACTGCGGCTCTCCCCGCACGATTCCGGAATAACGCGGATCGCATTCGGCATTCTCTTCGGTCGCAAGGAAGTGTGTAACGCGGGCAACCATGAACGGGCACAACTTGTTGAAGTGAGATGGCGCTGCGCTCATCACCAACGCAGCGTGGAGATCTTGGACTAACTCGCTGCGAGCGGATCCGGTAGACAACGCCTTCACCACGTACGTGTCAGGATCGGCGCACACGCGAAGTGGTCCCCTGAGCAGTTTGGGGACCAGTTTCTCGGCTGTGTCGTCGGAGTCCAGGCGCTGGCCGACGACCACACTGGTGGTCGACAGGCTCTGCAAGTAAGCAGAAAGCAAGAACACACCCAGGGTCCAGAAGGCCAGGAGCAGGCGTCCGGGGAGTCGGGAAATCAAGTATCGTGGGTACGTCTTCGACAGGTTAAGCAACGCGCCCAACGAGGCGACCAGGACACGCCCCATGACAATGCATGGACTCCTTCCATGCGCTTAGTTTAGGAAACAAATCGGTGCGACAAGCGAACAGCCGCAAGCAAAGACCGCGACCAAGAGACTGGAGGCAGCGCCGTACGAGACGAAATTTACCCGCCAGCTCATCCTCTTCTGAACGTAGTAGCACACGACGTTTGTTATCTTGGTGTAATAGAAATGTCGGGAGCGATCAAGGTCGTACGTCATGTGCGCGTCCATAGCGTCTGCGCTGAGCTCAATGGCGGCTCTCAGCCATCCATCATAAGCTATATAAGTGTACTCGCAACTTGCGTTCAGCACAGTCAGGGCGTCCTCTAATCTATTCTCGCACGTGAAGTTCCCTTGCCATATGTCAGTAAACGTGACAACTTTGCATGGGGAATTAGTGAAATTTTTGTGCAACATCTACGTGTTCTCTGGGTTGGTAAGCAAATCCGATACAATCTGTTCGGCGTCTCTGTGATTGTTCTTCCTGCATTTCAAACCCGCTCGATCCGAATGCAGCGCCATGACTCTACGAATGTTGTTAGTGGATTCGCAGATGATGTACGCGCAGGCGTTTCCACCCAGTCCGGCCACACTCTCCGCGTCCCAATGCACGAGCGGAAAATTGTTCACGCGCGACTGCATGGCGGCGGCGAATGCGCCCTCGTAGAACAGAGCTATCGGCAAGATGACTACAACCCTTACTCCTCGAATGATGTGCTCGTCGAGGAGAACAAAGTAATGAGGCCACTGGCCGCACCGGCGCCCCACCTTGACAGCACACCGCCGGAGAGCCGTCGTCGTGTCTCTGCCCTTGTCGAAGGAACAGAGCAGGTCAACGAGGAACGCGTTGTTTACACTTGTCCGTTGGATTCGCTCGGCGGCCGAAGGACTGATGAAAGTGCACGCCAAGCTCATCGCCACTTGTAACACTTTTGAGCTGCATCTTCCCCGCAAGACGCGCTGTCTACTCTTCGATTGTTTTTGCCGACAAGGCACGTGTTTGGTCAGAGTCGCATTTGATGAGGACTGGAACATCCTTTGGAGTGCAGTATACCCTGTGAATGGGTCCTATCGAACTTCATGAATGCATCCGCGACTGCTGCAATGTTGTAGTCTACAGAAGACAAAAACGAGTATTATAACATGGATTCGAATAAAAGGGCCGGTCAATTGTGACGACGGAAGCGTAATTACGTGCGCTGGAAGCACTTGCCCTGAGCGCGAACCAGTCAATATTTACAATGATATGCTTGCACGCGTCCTGGAGGTGGTTCTTGAAGTTGGCCCCTTTCGAGATATCGATTAAAGGAGGTAGCCTCTTCTTCTGTGCTCATATAGAACAATGGAACAATGGTAAGGTAGTCTATGCCTTAATACTATAGGAACGCGAGACCTGAAAACAATGTAGAAACCGCGCGTAAATTCTATTGAAGGACGCTGTGCGGCACCCTATTTTGGTCTTTCGAGGAACATCAGAGATGACTGGTTTTTGGTGTTGCTGTGAGCGAAGGCGCTGTATTCATGCGTGCATGTGCAACAGAGTCCCAGCACGCAATCTCCGTATCGGACTGCTCACTCACTCTGCATATCCAGGGTATTAAATATTAAGCTTCAGAGATTTCTTAAAACTAAGTGCCCTGAGGTACGTGAGATCGGAATCTGCGGATAAGTTAAGCTGCCAGGTGGACACAAAATGAGATGATAATTCTCACTGTCAGGCATCTAATATTCCGGAATACACTCATGAAATTTTGCAGCGAAGGCTACATTGGCCACGAACTCGCAGTTTCGCGGTGCTCGCAGTTCCACCGTGGTCGCACCGTACCACGTGACCAACCGCGTTACTACCCACGTGACCGGCCACGGCACCAACTCCCCGCCATCTGGCGTGACGTCAGAGGAGATAACCAAGCTATGCCTCAGCTGTCGCTACGCAAATCCTGGAATAGCCGAGCTAAGCCACTGCCAATTGTTTTTAGCCAATCTGATTAGCGAGAATATTTGTAGGGGAAAAACACAGGTGGTCGCATTTCCAGGCTACCCTATTTGGTAGAATTCGTCCAGAGCACGCGTGTTCCAAGATATTCGCCAACAAGGTTTCCATTTACTTCGAGTAATTACGCATACAATGCGGTGACAGTCAATGCTAAACTCCTCCCTGGTGTGATGCAGATGTTGCGTCGGGCGTTGCTTCCTTTTCCATAGCTGAAAGTGAAAGGACAACAGTGATCAGCTTCACCGGTCGCTCTACGCCGTTGACAGACGAGCCGATCTTCACCGCCTTTCATGCGGAACTACGCAAATCGAGCTGAAAATTCGGAAGAAAATGTCTGGGAACACATGCAGGCTAGGAGAATTCCACCAAATTGAAATGTGTAGGAATACGATTGCCTCTTTTTATATATGCACATGGCCGCTAACTGCTGTCAGAGAAAAAAAAATTCTTTAATTGATTTTCGTTAGGCGCCTGACGGAGAAGTTAACTTCTCACACTGTATCCTCATGTGAACCTAACTTACATACAGAGGTAGTTTTACTTACCTGTCAACGTCTATTTTTTAACAATCTATAAAGCGTAATTTTAAACACCTTGTATGTAGTTATCTTATTAAGAACACCGCCAGCAGCTTATGCGCCTTTCATGATTGTGGCTTCCTTTTGCGTGTGTGTCATCTCTTTTTTGCCTCTCGTTTCCACTCGAAGCGCACATGTCTGCCGAAGAAACTTGAATTGTTTGGCCTGGCGTCTTGCTATTGGCGACGCGGAGCCCTGATGAGAGTTTACCACTCTCTCGTTACGAATGGAAGACATTTAAAACCGCAGGCTGAATCTCGAAGCCTTGCTCGATGAGATGTTCCAACCATGCTACGACATTTACATTTTGTTAATTTATTTGCCTGCTTGCTTGTGTGCGATTGTTTCTGTTAACTGGGTGCGGAATATCTCTATTCACAACGCGATTGATCGGCCCATGTCAACCAAAGTCGTAGCCTCCACCGGTCAATTCCAACTCCCTATACCACGTTACTAAGTAGTTTCCGTGGACTGGTAGTTGTGCTTACCGTCCCATCGCCAAAGGTATGATCGACCGCTTCTATTGTTCGCTAAAAACATCCTCCAAAGCCCAACTCGATACCACCCACACGACTGCTTCCCTACCACTGGTTCTGCTCAGCCTCCGTGCTACACTGAAACAAGACCTTCGTTCCTCTCCCGCAGAACCTGTCCTCGGCTTACCCCTGCATCTTCCTCGTGAATTTTTGGAATCTTCCGATTCGTTTACAAGTCCCGGCCCTACCGATTACACGACGCAGCTCCGTGATTTTTGCCGCCATCTCAGAGCGCCACATATTTGACGCCAGTCTGGATCATCTTCACATGTTCTATACGAACTAGAGACTTGCACGCACACCTTTTTTCGCCGAGACTCTGTACTCAAGCCGCTTCAGCCCCTTTGCGACGGTCACTTTCCGGTACTCGAAAGAAGACTGAAGTTCTTCATCGTCGACATTCATGAACGCACTGACACCATTTCAATCGACCGCTTGAAGCCAGCCTTCACAGAGGACGCCCCGCCCACTGGACCTTCATGTGCGTTTTCTCTGCCCTAACCGGACGGCGGCCCTCCTCCGCCATCTTCCCCTGCCACTCCTCAGAAGCGCAAAGTATCGCTTCGGCTCCCAGCTTCACCGGACTCCTTCACTAGCGGGGGGTGGGGGGGGGGGGGGGGCGGGGGGCTGGGGGGGGGGGGCGGCTACTGTAGCAGCAGCAGCGGCCTTACGCAGGAGCAGTACCAGCCGCCAAAATGATGACGCCGAAGTGCAACCGAATTAAGCTCCCTCCTCGTGCCGGCGTCACGCGCCGTTCGGCTGCATGCCATCACACGTTCTAGCGCTTCAGCCAGTAAATCAATCATTTCCTGCATCGTACCGGCCTCATACTGATTGGCTCCACACATTATTACATCTGACCAGGGCACCTGTCTCTGCTTTTTCGATTTGTGCTTTTGCTATCTGCGACGAAAAGAAGAGACTCCACAAACACCTCTGCGAGCGCTGTAGGACGGTTCCTCTCTGCTAGGCATGTCACCGCTGACGTCACGCCCTGGATCGCTTACGTCACGTTCGCATCACTGCAGCATCAGCCTCGCTTGATGCGGCATGACTACGAGGTGCTCCCGCGATTGATTGCGCCAACGACACCGACGCCGATCACGCCACAAGTGTGCCAATAACAGATTCGCTATAAAATAAATTGTCCCTGCCCGTACGCTTAGAAGCAACAGTGTACAGACAACACCCCTTATTCCTCCTCCTCACTTATTCGGGTGCACTAGTTTTATGCTAATGTATAACACGTGACGCAGTGTGGCATATTTTCCGAGGAGCCTAAAGTACGGCCCACAGGGCCGTGCGGCTTAAGGCCACGCAAGCGAGGTTGACTTTAAATAGGTTTCCCTTACGATATACTAATTGCACGTTTATCAAGACAAAAATTGATTCTTACAACTCTTTTTGTAAAACCTGTCAGCAGCACTTGGAGTGCACTTTTTGTACAAGGAACTGCACGATCTTTTCAAATAAAATCATGCAACAGATGGCTGGATGACATCTGGGATGTGTCTAATATTTTTATGTCGTTGCCCGATGCCTGGAAAGAATGTGCACTTATTCTTCTGCAAAAAAATATTTGAAACACGGTATTTTTTATCACGAAGAGGCAGGCTTACACGTTTACGTGCACTGTAGTTTTTGGGAAGTTTAATGGCTAGTAATTTGAAATAAATTACGAAGTGCCTGAAAAATTAAACATCAAATCAATGACTGCGGTGGAGCGTGTACAATCATTTGTGATTTTTAGAGCAGATAAAAAAATCACACGACCTTTAAGAGTGCGTATCGCGAATCTTCAAGCGTTAGCTGAGGTGTGACAGCAAAGAACTTTTGACTGACATTGTTTATTTTTCCTCTCACAGTCAGATAGGCTGAAGTGAATCCAGACTTTTCCAGACAGCAGTGACACTCCGGAGTTATTTCTTTCGAAAGACCGCTGCTACCAGCAGTGTCAGTTAGGCTGTGCATCTGTTTAGACACGCTGGTTAGAGCGTATGAACTTGAGCTTGAACCCCTTGTGAACACGGTAATATGAACCACCTTTGCAGGCTGACGTCATTGAAACTGGGCTTTCCCCGAAAGTGGGCAACTTGACTTGCGCAGTGTGTTCTAACCGCTCACCGCTGTGCAAACAGGGGACGCTTGTACCCAACCCTGTCCGGCGGTCTATTTCGAGCCAACAACCTCTGAGGCGGACGCCCAAGCCACTAGGCCAACCGTCGCCTCCCACCCCCTTTCAACTTTTTTCCTCTTCTCTCCTAAACAAGAACGTATATTAGAGTGGGAAAAATTATAATAAATTTATATATGCATTCATTTATTCGTCTAATACATGCATTTCGCCCTGAGGGCATTTCAGTAGGGCTTTTCTTCTAGCAAAAAAAGTGACATGTGATCATGCGAAACAGTGCTACCACTGTCACGGCAAAAACGTCAAAGGATGACAAATTGTCATGGAAAAAAGGGAAGGGCATAAATCAATCAAAAGCTTAAGCAAAAATGTGTGATCGGAAGATGAGAACACAGATAACTCGGCAGCAGTATAGTAGATTACTGTAAGAATTAAAGAAGAAATGAAAGACACAGAGGCATACAATTTTCGCACTGGAGGTCGTCGGTGCTGTAGCAGCACAAATCTAAATGTGTCGTCAGCGGCTGAAACAATAAATTCTGGTAGCCGGTTCCATTGGTTTATTTTTACGCGGGAAAGACGACGATTGGTGTCTACAAGTGTGCGGCAAACTATTTCGCGTGTATTGCAACTGCGGTCTTTTCTTGCCGAGATTAACGTAGGCGCCTTTAGTTACAGATTGCGACCAATGGAAACCTTTCCTCGCTCTATTTGCTTCAGCAATGTAAGCCTGGATAAGAAGTGGCGTGTTTCAGGTGCCTTCCATGAAAGTGGTTTCTTCAGTGCGGTCGCACTGGCATCGATCCATGTAAGAGTAACGAAGCAAGCGCCCCTTTTTCGAGCAGATTCTAGTTTGTTCACCAGTGTAATGGAATACTCTTGGATGGAGCGGACATTAGTAAAATATAAAGTTTCCTCAATGTCACGAGGGGGAGTCCTGAAATTTAGATTGGTGAAATTAAGTGCTCGGCCACCTTACATAGTTACATATCCTACAGGTCTATTTCATGTTAGGTTTCAAGAACAATAATGCCGATGTATTTAACGCTATCAGCCAGGGTTATATTCTCTGCGCCCAAGTGATACCTTGTCTCCACATCTGTGCGCTTTACAAAGGAACGTAGATAGATGCATTTTAAAATTTTAGTTTCATTTTTCATTTCGTGGCATCATGACGTAAATGCGCTTAATATCTCTTTGTAGGTCTCTTTCTGTAAAATAAAAGTGCTCTGCCCGCGCCGCCAATTGACACAACGGGCTCGCCTAAAGAAGGACAGGGGGA
This sequence comes from Amblyomma americanum, assembly GCA_030143305.2. Classification (NCBI taxonomy): domain Eukaryota; kingdom Metazoa; phylum Arthropoda; class Arachnida; order Ixodida; family Ixodidae; genus Amblyomma; species Amblyomma americanum. The sequence goes on along the minus strand of JARKHS020012456.1, from coordinate 133,965 downwards.
TTTCTCTCTCACCACTTACCCACCTGCCAGCCGAGAGAGAGAGAGAAACTTTATTGTTATAGAGGAAGTCGGGGCACGCCCTTGGGTCTCCGCACGACCCCACTGCACTAAAGTGTTTATGTCCCTAAGGTCCATAACAATGGCAGCCCGGCCAGTGGCGATTGTCTGCACGGCCGGGTCCTCCGAGCGCAGCAGGGTCTCCCAGTCCTCCCAGGTCTTGAGGTCCTCTAGGCCGCGCGGGGGAGGGTCAGCCGCGCAGAGAGAGAGGATGTGGAGGGAAGAGGGGAATGGTTCTCGGCACAAGGTGCAGGCAGGAGTGGGGAAGTAGCGATGATAGTGGGATAGGGTCAGGGGTGAGGGGAGTGTGTGTGTCTGTAGTCTGCGCCAGTGTGTTGCGTGTTTGTTATCTAGGGAGGGGTGGGGCGGGGGGTAGAGCTGGCGCGAGGCTCTGTAGGCCTGCGTCATCTCGCTGAACGAGTGCATTCGCTCCCACATGAATCCCCGATCCGAGGCCACCTGAACCCGGTTTAAAGAACCTCGGGCTAAAAGGTTGGCGGTCTCGTTTCCGGGATTCCCGGAGTGCGCAGGCACCCATATAAGCTCAACATGGCAGGGTGGGGGTACATCGGGCGAGCCCAGTATGCAAAAAGCAGGGACGTGGACTCGGCCTCGCGCAAAATTTAGAATTGCAGTTTTAGAGTCTGTTAAAATGTACTGGGATCCGTGCAGGTGATGGCAGTTGCGATGGCGGCTTCCTCTGCAGCCTCTGGGGTGGTGTCTGGGGGGAGAGGTAGTGTGAGGAGGGCGGATGAAGAGGAGTCCACCACGGCTGTGGTTGCTTCGTCACCCGTGTAGGCGGCGTCCGGTTCGGAGCCGTACACTCGGTGGAATGCCTTCGCACGGGCACTGCAGCGCTACGCATGGTGGGAGGGGTGCATATTTTTTGGCAGTGGCTTGATGACCAGCTCTCGGTGAAGGGATCGAGGAATGGGGAGGAGGGTTGGGTCGTTGGCCGGTATTCTGATTCCGAGGGAGTCCAGGATATACCGGCCTGTGGAGGTTTGTGCCAGCCGAGGCAGGTAACACGTGACGCTGCGGACGCCCTCGTCGGCGCGAAGCTGAGGAACGAGGTAATGAGGCTAACGATCTAAAAGATTTTGCAGACGGATAAAGAAACTTAGTGTTAGCTTTTACTCTCGCCTAGTATTTCAAAACCGTCGTTATCCTTGCAGCTTTGTTGCTGCAATCAGAGCATGGCGCATTCTTGTTCCTTGCAGAAGGAGCGGCAGCATAGGTCTAAGTACGTAGCTAGGAATTTGGTGGGAGGGGATTACCACAGCCATGAGTGTCGCACCACGAGGCAGGAGCTTCGCAATGCTCATGCAAGCCGTTGAAACCTTTCAGCTTGCCCGCGAATATGCGCTGTCTTGAGTTTTCACTGCGTTGATTTAAATGTCACCATATGCTTAACGGTCAATGAATCCTCGCTTGTACGTCACGACGGCGCTTTAAGTCACTGAGCCAATGAGAGGGGCTCTACATAATACGTTGTTCATTTATGCAACTCTTAACTCCCCTATGAGGGAAATAGTCGGTGTTTCGCACTTGTTGCAAAAGATATGTGTTTCTTCAGTGAAACGAAGTGTGTTGAGCATTGCAGAAGAGTCTTCCTGACATGCTGTATCTGCCAGTAATATTATGGAAGATTTTTATTACGTTTAGAGGTATTCATATATTGAACACCTGGAAAGAGTATGAAAATAAAAAAAATGTTTTCGTCATCCTGCAAAGTACAACCTTTCTCCGTAAAGTTTTGAGACTGGTTTATTTTCTTCTCCAGAAACCATTCCCCAGAACATATGTTGGTGCGTATGTGTAGCGCCATCTATTCGGGCTAATCTGTGCTATTTATGTTAATTTCTGTAAGGGTCCTTAGATGGCACTACATGTAAAAAATCGTTTGGATGTGAAGTGATTTTAGAAGTAAGAGGGACGATAAATACCTCGCCGTCGCAATGACTGAGGCATTGTTCCAATCGACGGCATGTGATGCAGCTTCATAGTGTTCAGCGAAGGCATTTTCTTTCGTGCGGCCTTTGGCGACATCATTTTGTTGTTGTTTCAAGCGCCTGATAGAAGCCCGTTGCCGTGCCATCGGGGTCCTTTCGAAACGTTGCGGGAGAAAAACAGACCTGCCAAAGGAAGAATTGTTGGGCCAGTTGGTTTGTGATTCAACACTGAAAACGGCGCGAAAAACGGGACAAGATAGAGAGAAGCAACACACACAGCACCGAACTTACTACTGGGTGTATTTCATGCAAAAGCGCAATAAATACTGGAAGTGCACATAAAAACTAAAAGACCACCATGATATAAGATTGATACTATTGCAGGTGAATACCTAAAAAGGCTATCTCTTTTCTCGATAAGAGAAGAGACGGCACGCTCAAGCACTTGTCACCTCTCGTGTGGATGACGGAAGCTTCGTACAGTTCTCGTCTTTGTTGGCTTGGGTACGTGCGCAACACTTTGCTTTTGTTGAACTGGGGAGTGCATTTGCATGTTGTCATATGCTTGGCGAATGTGATCTCTCTGCCTTCTCTGGCATCATTAGCGTGCTCTCTTAATCTGTCATTTAAGTAGCGGCCAGTCTGGCCAACATAAGTGGCACCGCATGACAGAGGGATTTCGTAGATCACCTTGCTTTGGCAGTCAACATATTGAGTCATGTGCTTAGTGCTGCAAGATTCTTGCTTTTTCTCTGCGGAAAATGCTAATGATGTCAGAGTAGGCAGAGGGATCACACTCGCCAAGCATGTGACAACATGCAAATCCACTCCCCAGTTCAACAAAAGCAAAGTGCTGCGCACGTACCCAAGCCAACAAAAACGAGAACTGTACGAAGCTTTCGTCATCCACACGAGAGGTGACAAGTGCTTGAGCGTGCCGTCTCTTCGCTTATCGATAAAAGAGATAGCCTTTTTATATATTGAACTGCAATAGTATCAGTCTTAAAGGTACGGCACTTGGCTGTCAAGCAACATGTCTAAGCCTCCGCTACTGCTTTTGCAGATTCTGCCGTGGATTTTCACCGCTACAACAACCAGCAACGATCAACGACTGGCCTTCTTCCGAGTACCTCGTGACAATGATACCGTAGAAAGCCTGATCTTCGATTACCGTACGCCATCTGTGACGTCATCACTCGACGCTGTACATAAGGAGCACCGCAGCGACCACTGCTTCAGAGGGTACGACACTTCGCTGTCAAGCAACATGTCTAAGCCTCCGCTACTGCTTTTGCAGATTCTGCCGTGGATTTTCACCGCTACAACAACCAGCAACGATCAACGACTGGTCTTCTTCCGAGTGCCTCGTGACAATGATACCGTGGAAAGCCTGATCTTCGATTACCGTACGCTATCTGTGACGTCATCACTCGACGCTGTACATAAGGAGCACCGCAGCGACCACTGCTTCAGAGGGTACGGCACTTGGCTGTCAAGCAACATGTCTAAGCCTCCGCTACTGCTTTTGCAGGCAAGTGTTCCGAGCAATACTATTGCTTATTCTAGTGACAATCGCTTCTTGATAGTCTTGCCGTGCCCTCGCAAGTGTTGTGAAATTTTGTACGACTGCTGGTCAATGCTTCTTTTATTGCTTATGTCGGGTGACGTTGAACAGAATCCCGGGCCAAAAGTAACTGAGAAGTTGGAAGAAATTCTTGAGAACCAAGCTGCGTTCGCGCGTAAGATGGATGACATCAAAAGTGAAATTGCTGCAGTAAGCGCAAAAACCGACAACTTACAGGGCCTTTTTGATGCATTTGATGCGATGAATAACAGGATTTGTAAGTTAGAAGAAATAGTCCAACAGCAGGCTGCAAAGCTTATCGATTATGAGAACCGAAGCCCACGTAACGATTTACTAGTATTTGGCGTCACTGAAACTGAGACAGACACTGAAACGGAAACAATCAAAACTGAAGGACCTTGTCGTAGAGAATATGTTTCGGAAAACTATGGGCGTGCAGGTTGACACAGTGGAGCGAATTCATCGCCTTGGTAAAGCCCAACCACAGAAATGTAGGCCAATTATTCTTAAATTCAACGATTCCAGAGAAAAGGAGAGTCTCCTGAAGGAAGGCACAAAGCTGAAAGGGACTTCTTGGCGTATTAGCCCTGACTATGCCAAAGAAACTGTAGAAGTACGCCGAAAACTATGGAACCGTGCGGCAGCAGACAGGGCTAAGAAGGCAAAGGTCTTCCTTATCCATGATAAACTTCGCGTAAACAACCAAACCTATATCTGGGATCACCGCCGAAACGAACGCTCTCTGCTGTCTACAGGCCGCGGAGATAAGGCTGATAATTTCAAACAGCACCAGTCAGATGAGCCAGGCAGCCCAGATGACCTTGATTCCTCAATCAAGAGTGCGACGTCGGACAAGTCATCGCAGATATAGCTACGCCTTTAAGTCTGAATGCGCGTAGCATTGTAAATAAGACTACAGAGTTAAAATACTTGCTGCTTTCACAAAGTCCGCATGTTGTATTAATAACAGAAACCTGGTTGAATAACAATATTTCTTCTGACTGCATTGTTCCTCCGGACTATATAATGTTTAGAAAAGACCGGGACACACGTGGTGGGGGCGTTTGTATCATAGTAAAAAACTCTTTATCTGCAGTAGTGATGGATTGTAATGTTGCTGAAACAGTGTGGTGAAAGATAAAGTTTTACAACGTTGCTTACATGACTAGAGGTGTGTACCGCGCGCCCTCTGCTTCACCCGAGTTATTTGATGAAGTAAACACTTTTTTATGTGCGAATGTGAAAAAGAACACGAGACTAATAATGACTGGCGACTTTAACCTACCACACATAAATTGGCAACGCCTATGTTCTGTTGGTCCTGATGCGTATAACGGAGAGAAACTATTAGAAATTATGTTTGCGTATAACCTAAGACAAATTGTGCAAGAGGATACAAGATTAACGCCCGATTCGCAGTCATTGTTGGACTTGGTGTTCCTGTCAAATAATATAAAAGAACACACCGTTAACGTTGAAGATGGTGTCTCTGACCACAAGATGATTATTGTTTCATTACCGCTTAGAATCAGCGAGTGTTCAAAGCCTTATATCCCTGTGCGCGTTAAGGATTATGAGCGTGCGGACACCTCCATTCTTGACTACCTGGAATCTGCCTTTGATGATTTTGAAATTGACTATGATTCCAAAACAGGAGAAGAATTGTGGCAGCAATTTAAGAAAATTATACAACACTGCGTTGACAGGTATATCCCAACTCGTGTTAAAAAGACGAAGCACCGAAGCCCCTGGATTACCACGGACATAATTCATATGAAACGTAAAATAAAAAGACTACGTAAAAAGAAAAATATACGTGTTCATGTTTTGGGACTTCGTGCTGAGCTGAAGCAGGCGCTGAAAGAAGCTAAAAAAAAGTTTTTCGATGAAACGCTTAGCCGCTTCCTCAAAACGTCACCGCAAAAGTTCTGGCGATACTTTAGTGATAGGAAGGAGAGAATACAGGAGATTAAGCTCGAAAATCCGGTACTGATAAAAAAGGAGCATATAGTAGATCATTTTAATCACTTTTTCCAGTCCGTATTCACCGCAACCAAATATGACATAGACCTTAGTTCAGAACGCTTGTTGCCTAGCCGAATGAATGACGTCATAATTTCGCAGGAGGGCGTATTTCAGCAGCTCCTCAATTTGGATCTCAAAAAGGCCAATGGACCAGACAACATACCAACCCAGTTTCTCCGAAGATATGCCGAGTGGGCCTCACGATACCTTAAACTTATTTTTCAAAAATCCTTGCACACCCATTGTGTACCACAAGATTGGCGCAATGCACTAGTAATTCCGGTGTTTAAAGGAGGCAACCGAACTCTTGTAAATAACTACCACCCAATATCTCTTACATCGATTTCTTGTAAACTTATGGAACATATTATAGCGAAGCATATCTTTCATTACCTAGAAACAAGCTGTTTACTTTACCCTCGCCAACACGGATTCCGAGCAGGCCTTTCCACCACTACACAATTTGTAGAGACAATTCACGATTTGGCAATGACGATTGATGCGAAGCAGCAAATTGACATAATCGCTGTAGATTTTGCCAAAGCTTTTGATAAGGTGCTACACAATAAATTAGTTTTTAAACGAGAAAGAGCTGGAATTAATATGAATATTGTAAAATGGATTAAAGCGTACTTAGGAAATCGTAACCAGGTGGTTAAAATGGATGGTCATGGGTCCGCCTCACTAGCAGTGCTTTCAGGAGTTCCACAGGGTTCTGTTCTGGGACCGTTGTTATTTTTGGTGTATATTAATGATATCTCTGCTGTCATGGAACCAAATGTACGACTGAAGCTATTCGCAGATGACTGTTAATTCTATTCCACAGTTAGAAACACGGAAGACCAGCTTAGAATTAACAACTGTTTACAGGCATTAAGCGAATGGTGCAAAAAATGGAACATGGAAATAAATTATTCGAATTCAACGTACATGCACATTACAACGAAGAAATCTGTTCTTTCGTTCCCATGTTTCATTCGTGACAAGTGTTTGGCAAACGTAACTCAGTTTAAGTATCTCGGAATGACAATAACACAAAATTTAAATTGGGGCACACATATAGAAGAGGTGTGCTCTAAAGCACACCAGAGGTTATGTTTTTTGAGAAAAAAATTGGAGAATGCTACACGAGATGTAAGACTAATTGCATATAAAGCTTTTGTGAGGCCAATCCTTGAGTATGCGTCAGTAGTATGGAGTCCTAAAAAGAATTATTTAAAGAAACAATTAGAAAGAGTTCAGCGGTACGCAGTACGCTTTATTTGCTGCCGATATCGAAGGACGGACTCAGTTACAGATATACTTTCTTCCTGTAACCTGGATTCATTAGAAATACGTAGAGAAAAAAATCGCCTGAAGCTACTATTCCTGATGCTCCAAGGACAGGTAAACATTCAAAAGGAAACATACATACAAGCGCCAGGCAAACGGAGTTCTAGAACAAATAATAGTCGGATAATTCAGCCGTACTACGCCCATAGCGAAGCTTTCAGAAATTCCTTCTTCCCCCATGTAATTGAAATGTGGAATGACTTGCCAATGAGTGTTGTAGAACAGAATAATCTGCATGAATTTGAGCGATCTCTGGATGACCATCTGCTTGAAAGTGCTATTTGATGCCTGAACGAATGTACTGTCTTCTGCTGATGTATTTAGTGATTGTGAATAATTCTATTTTCTACGAAGTTTTCATACCCTCCCTGTAAGGACCCTCGCTTGAGGGTTAACAGTATTTTTAAATTAATAAATAAATATTATAGTGTTATTTTAGTTTTTATGTGTACTTCCTGTATTTATGGCGCTTTCGCATAAAATACACCCAATTGTAAGTTCCGTGCTGTGTGTGTTGCTTCCCTCTATCTTGACCCGTTCTTCGCGCCGTTTTCAGTCTTAAGAAAAACGGAAACTTTGACTTCCCCTGAAATCAATGCCTTGAAAAGGCTCCAAGAGAACGAAGACATTGCCGTCCTGCCTGCTTACAAGGGGAATTCAACCGTCGTTCTCACCCAATCGGACTACATCCAAAAAGTGACGTCGCTTCTCCAGGATGAGGCGACATACCAAAAAGTGAGACCTAACCCCACAAAGAAGGTAGAGACAGAACTTCAAAGTCTACTTTCCGACGTCTTCCAGTTCATCCCACCAGAGAACAGGCACCTCTATTCACAACGGTTCGGCACCTGCTATATGTGGCCTTCCGAAGGCGCACAAACCGGACGTAGCACTACGCCTTATCGTAGACTTTACGCGCTCTCCTTTGCACGCGCTCTCCGGATACTTGCATCAAGAGCTTCGCCCTCTGGTTGGAAGAACAACGACGTATGTAAAGGACTCCTCCCACTTCGTCAACAAGCTTAAGGATGTCACTATAGGCGACGAGGATGGCCTAGACTCTTTCGACTTGAAGTCAATGTTTACGTCAGTCCTGGTAGACTTCGCAGTTTCATCCTGCAAACGCCTTTAGAAAATGACGCCTCGCTCCCTTCACGTACGCCTTTAGAGGTTGTTGACCGTTGTCGCCTGCTCGAATCCTGCTCGCGCAACACGTATTTTGTCTTCAGGAAGCAGCACAACAAACAATATTTTGGTACAGTCATGGGTGCTTCCGTCTCCGTCGTGTGCGCAAACATTGCTCTAGAACGCATTGAAGCAGAGCCACTTGGTTTATTTCATCCAGCCCCTAAACTGTTTCTCCGGTACGTCAATGACTGTTTCTGTGTGATTCGCCGACAGGATGCAAGCCGTTTCCTTGAGCACCTGAACTCCTTTCATCCGACAATACAATTCACCAAAGAAGAAGAACGGAATGGCGCGATTCCCTTCTTGGACGTGCTTGTGCAAAGAACAAGCAATGGGCTAGCTCGCAACGTGCGTGTACCGCAAGCCCACTCACACTGGTCGGTACCTCAGTTTTCATTCGGCGTACCCTGTACTGCATAAACGCTCCATTGCATCCGAGCATTCCGCCTTAGTTCAAGCCCGAGGACATTCAGATCCGAACTAAAAATTGTGACGAAGGATCTCGCCAACAACGGGTACCCGAAAAATTTGATAATGACTGCAGCACGCCGCTGTTCAGTTCGAAACGTGGAAACAACGGCCACCGAAGAAAGAACCAAGCGGGCAAAAACCCCCACGCTCCAGGAGTGAGCGAGGTCTTAGCCAAGCTCTTTAAGGACTATAATGTCCATATCGCTCACGTGCCACCAAGTAAGCTGAAGCAAAAACTTGTCAAAGTTAAAGACCGGGTTGAAAGAAACAGATTCCCCGTAGTGGTGTACGAGATTCCCTGCAAGGGCTGCAATGCTGCGTACATCGGCAAATCAGGCAATTTCATCAGGCGCTTAAAACAACATCAAAATTATGTCGCCAACCGCAGCACGAAAGAAAATGCCTTGGCTGAACACTATCAAGCTGCATCACATGCCATCGATTGGAACAACGCCTCAGTCATCGCGACGAAGTATTTATCGTCCCGCTTACTTCTAGAATCACTTCACATCCAAACGGCCCCACATGTTTTAAACCGAACGAGGTGTAATCGTCCTGAAATTTACGCATGCTCATTACGCCACCTGCACCGTACATAGGTCTCCACGTTCGCCCGTACGCTGCCATTGTGAACAAGGGACCCCGCCCAGACACGTCTTTGTCTTTGCCTTCTTTTCTTTTTTGGTGAGTGCTCCTCTTTTTCCATTATGTCCGAAAGACGCGGGTTTGATCCCGGCCGCGGCGGTAGAATTTCGATGAAGGCGAAATTCTAGAGGCCCTTGTACCGTGCGATGTCAATGCATGCTAAAGAACCCCAGGTGGTCAAAATTTCTGGAGCTCTTCACTACGGCGTCCCTCATAGCCGGAGTCGTTTTGGGACGTTAAACCCTAGCTCATAAACTAAACCAAATCTTTTTCTTTTATTAGGCTGGTTATGTGGAGTGCTCGCAAAAGAGCAGGTCAGTGCCCTAGCGGCCATGTCTTCCGGCCGGCAGCTATAGATTTGCAGGGCGCATTTGTGACCAAACTAGTCTAGACAGATGGTGAGTATTTATTTTCTATGTGATCAACTTTTGTGGTAAGCAGAACTTTATTTGAGCGAGTAGTGGAAACTGTTTTTTTTTCTTTTCTACAATTTTGTGGTAGAAATAAGAGTGCTACTAAGATGGTCAAGCAACTGAAGCTTAAGTGCACGGAGTGTGAGGCGTCGCTGAATTTGAAAGAAACGCGGTTCGAATCTGTAGAGGAGGCCTAAAGCGCGAATTTTATGTTCAAATTTTATGTTCAAATCACTACGGAGCCCGAGGAGCTGGAAGGGGTCACTGAGCCATCGGCGTATACGTGCAGTTGGTGTCCGCGTTTCTGATGCAAATATTCTAGAGTGGTCTGTTTTAGTGCTGTCACCGATAAATAAGCCTTTTTTTTTGATGGTCGGTGTGGAAAGAAGCACACGAGGTTGGTGCAGACTCCATAATGGAGAATGCGGTCTTGGGGCTGGTGTAAATTGGGTTAGTAGGAAGTCGCAATGGGCATCAATAATTTTCGCAAACGATGTACTCGGCCGGTTAGAAGGAAGGCTGGCAAGATGGGGGGCGGGAATACGAGAGAGGTGACGAATATGCGCTCTCAAGGCTTCGATTGTGACATAGGCAGTCACTGGATTCTCCTGAGCGATGAGTACTGTTGCGGCTGAAGACGCGCATTATGACTGTCCTAGGCACGTCCGCAGAGCTTGAGCCTGAACACTTTGCAGACACCGTATGTTCGTTTCCTCAAGTTTCCTAGTGCAAGGATTCTGTAGCGAAGGAATCCCATGAATATTGCGGTGTACAGATGGCTCATCGACTGCACTGATGTTCCCCACGACTTCCCTCCGAGAAAGGAGAGAACGTGAATGATCGATGTAAGTCGCCTTTTCGTGTACGAGACATGGGGGCTCCATGTTATATTATGATCGATGATTACTCCAAGAAAGCGATGGCTTCTTTCGAAGGATATTGTTGACCCATATATGCGTACGGGGTAATGGGACTTGCTCTTGTGGGTAAAGCGAACAACGGAACATTTTTCAGTAGACATCTCCAGACCTTGCAGGCACAGATAGGCCGCAAGAACGCTCGGCGGCTTTTGAAGCCTTGCTCGAACTTGTGGTCGCGTAACTCCTGATGCCCAGGTAAAAATATCGTCTGCATAGACTGAGACTCTCGCCGACTGTAGTAGTACATCGACAAGGCCGACAAGCGCAAGAATGAAATGCGTTGGGCTAAGTACTCCACCCTGTGGGACCCCAACGGAAGTGTAATGTGAAGATGTTGGCCCGTCCTCAGTCTTCATAAATAGTGATCGTTTGGATAGACAACTGCGTATCCAGCAGAACAAGAAACCACTAAATTCTGCAGCTTCCAGAGAGTTGAAAATAGCTTGATGGGTGATGTTATCATACGCCCCTTTAACATCCAGAAACAACGCCGCAACCAAGCGCTTCAGATGCTTCTGATCTTGAACTGATTACACCTGGTCAATCACGCTATCAATAGACGAACGTCCGCGCCGAAACCCGGACATTACATCTGAGTATATTTGATAGCGCTCCAGATACCACTCAATTCGCGTAAGCACCATCATTTCCATGAATTTGCCCACGTAACTACCCAATGCGATTGGACGGTACTGTGCTAGGTCAAGCCGCGATTTTCCAGGTTTAAGGACTCGAACCAGATTACTTGATTTCCACGCCTCCGGAACTGTACCCGCACATCATGATGCGTTGAAGTGGTCTAAAATAACACGTCGAGCCTCCTGATCAAAGTTTGCAAGTGCAGGGTATGTTACTCCATCGGGCCCCGGCGATGAAGACCGTCTGCAACCGGCCATTGCGGCGTCTTGTTCTTCCATGGAGAAAAGAAGGCCCATTGCGAATCCCTAGATCTAGGCACTTCGCAGCAATTCAGAGTTGTAGATTGGTTTCCGGGAGAAGCTATTATTGCGCAAAAATCTTCACCAATCTCCGCTTCGCTACGTCCTTGGTGAAGTGCGAGAGATTTGAATGGTTGGAGCGGCTGAGGAGATTTTCGCAAACCGCGCACTACACTCCAGATGCCTGAGAAAGGCTTCCGAGGATCCAGTGATTCACAGAATGCCTTCCAACGGTCAGCCTGCAAGATTTGAATTCAGCGCTGGTTTGTCTTCTGTGTGCGCCTTGCATCCCTTAAGTCGCACAGCGACTTTTTGCGCCTGTGTCTTCTCTCTGCTCTTCGTCTAAGTGATCGCAGGCGCTGCAGCTCCACATTCAAGTCTATGAACTTTGACATTGGAGTGAAGAAGCATCTCGCGTGTTCCATAGCCTCCTTGATGCGCTCTTCGAGGCATGTTGTAAGGACTTCTCTGCGGGCTTCTTCCATAAAGGATTAAACATAGACCAGTCAATTCGTTGCAAAAGTTTGGAAGATCTGCCTCCAGCGAGACCAGGAACAATAATACATGAAGGGATGTGGCCACTTCCATGCGTTTTTACGTCGGAAAACCACCGGACGCGTCTCGCAAGGCACCGAGACGCAAACGCCAATTCCAGACAATATCTCTAATACAGCCCGCGAATCTACGTTGGAGAACCGTCGTTAATGCATTGTAGGTCGTGGTCAGAGGCGAAACAGACAAGACTTTTTCCCTTCGAATTCATCCGGGTATCTACCCATATGGCATAATGCGCATTAAAGTCACCAGTGACAATCCAAGGCAAAGGGCGTTAATGCCAAAGAGCTCCTCAGTCTATCGGCGTCAAACCATGTTGTTGAAGATAAGTACGCGCCCACAATTGTAAACGTCAGTGTGCGCCTTGTCACCGTTAAATAGACGCACTGGTTATGGTTGGGAGGGGGAACCGTATGGTGCACGTAAGAAAGCTCCCTGCGAAAGTACGTGATCACCTTGCTGTTTCACCTGTGCGTGGAGGATGCAAACACTTCATAGACAGAAATTCAGACGGGATTTTGAAAATTGGGCTCACAGATCACAAGGATTAGAAATCTGTATTTATAGATGTATTCGCAAATGTCCGTAATGCGGGAATTGAGCCCACGGCCATTCCACTGGGAAATGGGTGCTTCTCTGACTTGGCTTTCAAATGGTAATGCTGGAAGAGCCATTGTGCCTGCTACTGGAAAGCTGCAAGGACTGGATTTAGCGCGTCCAGTACCAGCAATGCATTCCGTGCTGATGGCAAGTGAAAGCTAGATAGCATCACACGCATGGCATTCATAACGGACCTCAAGATGGCGAACACCTGCACTTCCTCAAATAGGGCTGGATCTCTGCCTTGGGCTCGCTCAGTTGTAGACGTGTTACAGTCGGGGCGTGGTGCCTGCTCAGACACCAAGGTCGAGCGTGGCTGCGGCAATGGTGGCCATGTCACCTCTGAAGAACTCGTTTCGGCTTCACCAGTCACCGGCCTTACATTACTCGGTGGTGGGGGAGGACAAGTATCCGGAGCGATGGGGGCTTCCCAGCCGTAGTCAGCGTTTTGTCTAGTAGATCGTCGGCGACGAACACGACGCCGACGCACCGTAGCTGCGTCCTTTCTGTGCGTTTAATGGTCTGGAATCGTTTGCTTTACCACCGCCTGCTCTTTCTTCAGGCGGGGACCGACTTTCAAAGAAGCGTCATGAGGGCCACAGCAGTTCACGCACTTCAAGAGAGTAGCGCGGCAACTGTCACCGCTATGTGGTTTAGAGCAGCGCGGGCACACCATGTTGTTATTACGAACACCACTGACATTCCCAATTTTCATGCACTTCCGGCACTGAAGCGGCTTCGGGACGAATGGGCGAACTGCACGTCGAAAGTGGCCAACCTTCACGTGCGATGGAATACAACCGCCCTTAAAAGTGAGCTTCAAGCACCTTGACTTGCCGAGGCAATGAACCTTGGTTTTTTCGATGCTGTTCGTCGCTGGTTTATTGAGCATCGGCAGGTCGGAGTCAGGGATGTCCGCATCGATGTCGTAAATGACACCAGTGGTTGTGCCATTGTTTTCAAAAACAAGAGAGCGGACGGGGATGTCTCCGGTCTTCTTGATGGTGGCTATACATTTCAAGGCGCTCCGCTCTTTTACATCGATGGCAAGGGGGTTCCTTCGGCTGTTGATCCTGACGTCCTTGATCACCATCTGGACGCGAGCCTCGATGAACACCGACGTAGCTTGTCTGTTGAGCAGGTTGAGGTTGTCGGTGGGTGTTTCAGGCGCAAGCAGGACTGTATGTGCCGATGCACCACGCGTCGCCATGACGGTAGATGTACTTGATGAGTACGAGTCCTCACTCTTCAGCATTCTTCTTTTGCCTTTCTGGCTCACCACTGGGACGAACCCGTCGTCCGCCGAGGAGTCTTTGCTTGTGGCTGAGTACAGCACGGTGGCCTGGCTGCTTGCCTCGCTCTATTGGTAGAATCGCTTCCTGTGGGCGGCTGCCGGCGACCCACCGGGTTCCAGAGGAGGCCTGACGTACTCCACTTCCAACGCCGTCACGAAGAGGGAGTGGCGCCTGCCTGATTGTGAGAAAAAACGATAAATCTTCAGAGGCAAAGAGATAGCATTGTTGTTGTTTTTGCTTCGGTGACATGGCACATACCCACGACGAGGGATTGGCCAGGGTTCAGTGGGGAGAACCAATATAGATAGTGTTCTGGTCTGGAACAACTTCGTCTTCTTCTGCTCAAGACTCTGAGCTTTTTATTAGAGACTCAGGGTCCAGGTCACAGAGCCAGAGAACCTCGAGAGCCAACCACCGCTTCGTCGTCGTTTCGACTAAGCGCGGAGGCCGCGCGGCGTGTTAGTCACGTGGCAATATCATTCAATGCGGCCCTGACCGCGGCAAGCGCAAGCGCCGAGCGGAAATGAGGCCAAGAGCCCACGAGCATACGCCGCTTTGTTTGGCCCCGCATGCACACAGGACGCATAACTCAAACCCATATCCTAACGTTAGATGGCGCTAACTTGCACCGCAGAGTACCGCAGAGCACCGTCGGCGCGCTCTAGACAGGGCTGCTCACCACAGTACTTGTTCTGTGGACACATATTGTCCTCTAAGCGTGTGATGATGAAGGAAGGCACTTTGAATTTCGCGAGCCCGACGCGGCCGCAGTCATGGCCTAGTGGTCTGGGCGTCCGCTTCGGCTGCGGGAGGTGGTTGGATAGAAACCCACCGCCGGACACCCACCGGTAAAAATGGGTACAACCCACCCCCGGCCCGGCGCCCGGCTTCTTCAGGAGTGTGTTCTTGGAGGAGGCTCCGCAAACTCCGTTACGCCCCCTCGGGGGCAATCCCAGTTTCGAACAACTCAACCTGCAAAGGTGGTTCGTGTTTCACTCCCCAGTGAAGAGTTCGACTCCAGACTTGGACACTCTGACGAGCGTACGAGTCTTCTGCCCGCTCTCTGAAGGTCCTGTGCTCCCACACCTCACCGCCAACTTTGTAGCAACGTGCTGGCCGACGTCGCCGGTCGAAGTTACGCTTGTGTGCCTCTTGCGCACTGGACGCTGTCTTCTGGGATGCTGACCTAATCATCCGGCAGGCTTCCCGTCGTGCCACAGGGGTTCCAATGTTGATTTGAGTGGCTACTTTGGACGCTGCTGTCAGTTGAGGCTGCTGGCCGACCACAACCTCATAAGGTGTGGTGCCGATGTGTTGCTTCTCGACATTGCTGCAAATACCTCGCGCGGAATTCCCGCCGAGTATAACAACGTTTGCCACTCTGCGACCTTTCTTCCCACCAATGACTTCCAATTCAACCTCCTGTCCTTCCCGGATGCGATGAAGCTTCCTTGGCCTCCCGTGTTCCATCGCGGTCCGGTGAATGAAAGTGTCCTCAATGGTGTCGCTGCGATGGAGGAAGCCGTAGCCACCCACCAAGTTAGTAGTAGTAGTATTTTTATTTCAGCAGAATTGCAGTACATATAGGATTCATTTCGTGATTACATCTGCTGAGGTTCCCGATGCAAAAGGCGTCATGTGGCGCCTGACATGGCCTCGTGATCTTCACGTGCGCAGCGCGGCAGCTTACGGTGGCAGTAGATTTTAGATGGCGAAAAACAGAACTGACTGACATCAGTTTTAGAGAAGATCAAACGCGACAAGTTTCGAAAAGGAAAATATAATGGACAGCCAAACGCAACAAGTTGCACGAAAAAACGGACAACCAACTATACAATTGCACATTTTCTTTGACAGCACTGACAGGAAGCATAAATAAAGAGGGTTTGGTTTGCACAGGTGATAAGGGTATGGATTAGTAACAAGACTGCAAGTGAAAGCGAGACATGGTTCCGTGTTAATTTGCGATATCAGCCAAATCGTTTTGGTTGCCTCTTTTGCTTCTTTCTTACAAGTGTGCCTTTTGGACTTCGGAACTGTGAACAAAGCCCTCATGGTATAGTTTGGTGGCCATACTTGGTGTTACTGTGCGGCATTTCGCAATAATACTTCTTTCACTGGCCTTTTAAACGAGTAGCGTGTTTTGCTCTCGGATGCGATGGTAACTATTTCTGGAAATGTGTTTAGTAATAATAGTAGCTGATAATCTATTGATTGTTCTCCGTACCTAGTTCTAGCCCCTTGTTTCACGTATTTTTCATCTCTCAAAGCATAACCACAGTCTGGTCGTTTGTATCTGTTAACAAAGCTTGTGCCATAGGATTTTATTTTGAGATACAGATAATTCGCCACGCTTTGCTGGTAAACGTTCGTAATAGGCAACATTTTATATTTAGGAAACAGTGGGGACGCATGTTCATATCGCGATTTGTTTTCTATAAACCGAATGTATTTCTTTTGCAGAACATGCAGTTTTTCAAGATTGCTCTTACCTGTGCTGCCCCACACTAAAATGCAGCAGTATAAACGGGAGAAGATCATCGCGTAATAGAGCTTTTTTTTAAACCATGCCGCAAGAATAAGCCTTAACTTGCTGAGGAGGCCAATGGTTCTTGAAGCAATTATGCGCAGTTTTGATAGATGTTTTGCCCAGCTCATGTGTTTATGGAAATACACTCCCAAGAATTTTTGCACATATACTCTAGATATATGAAAGTCCTGAAAAGTTAACTTTACACTACTGTCTTTTGCCTTATTCCTCGATCTAAATATTACGTAACTGGCTTTTTCTACGTTAAGGGTTAATTTCTTCGATCATAACCAGGTTTCAAGAACTCGAAGCCACTCATTTGCCATATTCATTACATTCAAAAGATCGCCTCCACTAAAAATTACATCTGTATCATCTTCGTACAAGATAATATTTGGCGTCTGGGGTATCATCACAATAT
Organism: Amblyomma americanum; assembly: GCA_030143305.2. Taxonomy (NCBI): domain Eukaryota; kingdom Metazoa; phylum Arthropoda; class Arachnida; order Ixodida; family Ixodidae; genus Amblyomma; species Amblyomma americanum. The sequence goes on along the minus strand of JARKHS020012456.1, from coordinate 117,038 downwards.
CATTTATGTACACAAGGAACTGTAAAGTTCCTAAAATTGAACCCTGTGGCACGCCGTATTTTATAATTTGCAAACTTGATTTGATGGTCCCAAATCCTACGTACTGGAGGCGATTCTGCAAATAACTCTTGATTAAACGAAGCGCACTGCCACGAATACCATATCTTTCAAGTTTATGGAAAAAAATGTCATGTTTTATGGAGTCGAAGGCCTTTTTGAAGTCTAAGATTATGCCTACAGTGTAAAGTCCATGTTCGATTTTAGAAAATTATTTTTTCTTTTATGTTTAACAAAGCAGATTCAACCGATTTACCTTTCTGAAATCCGTACTGCTGGGGTTTGATAACGTCCTTGCTGAATAAAAAGCTACTCATTTTATTGTTGATTACATGTTCCGCTATCTTTGAAAAAACAGGAAGTATAGATTTAGGACGGTAGTTTCCCATAATATTCTTGTCACCTCCCTTGTGCACTGCGCAGACGTGGGCGATTTTCATTTTTTCCGGAAACACACCATCGCGCAGGATGCAGTTGCAGATGTGTGAAAGAGCTACGCTTAGAAGGTTAGCTACCACTTTCACTGGCTGAACGGCTATTTAATCTATCCGCTTGCACAGTTGGCCTTGAGACCTTTTACGACGGTTTCAACTTCGTAGGGTGTAGTCGGGGAGAAAAATATTGAGTCTGCCAATCGACAATCAAAGTACAATTCAGAGTGGACGCTCTTACAACTATGGAAAATGCCCGACGTTAGAAAATGGGTATTGAATTTTTCAGCTGAGGTGGAACCTGAATATGCAACGTCATCAATTGTGAGTTCTTGTGGGACAGTGTGCGCATTCTGCGAAAAAAGTGATTTCATTAGAGGCCCGGCTTTGTCAGGGCATCCGAGAACTGGTGTGAACTTGTTGACATAATACTGTGAGCGGGCTTTCTTGAGAGCAGTGCTTAGCTTGTTTCTGATTTTTTTATATCGTAGGAATTTATTTATATCTTTCATCCTGATAAACTCCTGAAATAATTTGTCACGGTCCTTGATTCGTTGCAAAAGTTCTCTTGTAATCCATGGTTTTCAAGCCTTGCGGCATTTAAGGACCTTCTCAACTGGAAACGCTATATCATAGAGTTTAGTCATTTTATCAAGGAAAATATTGTACGCATGGTTGGCATTTCTAGTGTTTAAGACTTCGCCCCAGTCTGTACTTGACAGCATGTTACGGAGCTGAATAATGCCAAGTTCGCTAATGTGACGTCTAGGAAGCTGAAATCGAGAACATGGAAATTGGTTTTTAATAGGGTGGAAACAGAAAACAGGCATGTGGTCGCTAATACCTGTTGCTAGGACGCCGGCGTAGACGTCTTCTAAACAGCTGGTAATGCACAGGTCAATGAGTGTTTCACTGTTGGCAGTCACACGAGTGGGCGTATCAGTAACATTTTTCAGCCCAGCTGAATGTGCTGTTTCAAGTAGAGTAACTGATGATGAATCACTAGAGAGCACATTAATGATAAAGTCTCCGACAATAATCACGGGGAAATTAGTGGATGCAGCAAACTCCAAGGAATGTTCAAAGAAATTGAAGAATGCGGGAAGGGACCCGGAAGGAGGGCGGTAAAACACAGCAATAATAAAACCTTGAGTTCTAATTGCCAACACTTCGTAGTCAACGGAGAAAAAAGAGTACTCTTGCGAGACTGCATAACTGAAATCATTTCTAACGTATAGTGCGACGCCGCCACCCCTTTGGTTGTCGAGGCAGAGAGCTTCACATCAGTACCCCTCAAACTGTATGGCATCATGTGAATCAGTAAACCACGTTTCTGTGAATGCAAGAATGCTGAATTCATGTTGTAGTAATGGTAAGAAGCTGGTTACTTCTAGCTGTTTACTATGCAAACTTTGCGAGTTGAGATGAAAGATTGATAAGTATCTACTCAATGGGTGCAGGTTGACGAGAGTATTAGCAAATGCCTGTTCCTCATAGTAGTCACGTTTCGGGAAGACGGTGACATCGTCGAAGGCGTTAACAGGAAATTTGCGTCATTCAGGTAATCTTGCTGAGATCATCTTCGGTCTTTATTTGGATGGCGAGCTGGCCTGATTTTTTTCTAACATAGATTCTACCATTCCTCTGCCATGTAAATTCATACGACTTCTCGGTTGACCTGGTTTTGGTCAGCCAAAAGAGCCTCTTGTTTTGCGGGCTCATGTTGTAAAACAGTCTGATACCCGGTACCTTCGTTCTCAAGAGTGATCGTTTATCATTCCATTGGTCCTTAAGTGTAAATGAAGAAAACCGCACTAGCACCGGAGGAACCTCGTTAGGTTTGCAAGGAAGTCTGTGAATTGCCTCAACATCTCGTGCTGTCACTTCCGGAATTTCTAGTTTCCGTGCGATACCGTTGACTTTTGTTAGCAAATTTTCATTTTCGGTATGTTCCAAGCCATGAATTTCCAGGTTCTGCCTGCGGCTATACTGATCCATGTCGTTTTTTTCTCTTTTCAGTGTTTCAATTTCTTGAAGCGATGTTTCCGATTCGACTTTGTCCACCCTTTCCCTAAGTTCAGTTATCTCTTTTTGCTGAGCGGACACAAGCTCTATGTTGTTTTCATATTTATCAGATAAGAGCTTGACGTTCTTTTCAATTTCTTCCACAGTTTCTTTCATAGTCTTAAGTTGCTCGATTTTACTCAGGAGTGGGAGAAGAGCACCAATTTTCCTGTTCATATTGGCTAGCCTCGCCACAATGTCAGCGTCATTGCCATGTTTAGCCTTTCCAGAGTTCTGGCTACCTCTTAATTTCGAGGCTTTGCATGTAGGACACAGCCATGACTTTCCTATGTCAGGTTTGGCCTTAACGGTTGCCTCTCCCACCCTTGAGCAATTTCCGGCACGGTAGGTGAAGACACAATCAGAACAGGTTATCGCACTGGAACCTTTCTTGAGAGCTAAGTGACATGCCAGGCAGACATCAACTCCTTCATCATCAATCATCACATCAAATGCGCCTGTAGCAGAAGCAGCAGCAGCAGCGGCAGAGAAAAAATTGTTTAAGCTCTTACTGAAAAGAACAAAAATACAACAAACCTGTAACAACAGGACAAGCTATTAAGCGAGCTGCATGAACTGCCGGCGCTGCTGCGTGCTATGTGGCCGGGCCAGGAGCAGAGTTGTCTTCTTATAGTCTTGTCCGGTAGTGACGTATTCCTCGCTGCCCTTGCAGTGTAGTTTATTCGTTGATGGCTTGTCAGATGATCCACACGCACGTGGGCCGCAACCAGCGAAGCCAGAGATCTGTAACAACAGGACGAGCGATTAAGCGAGCTGCATGAACTGCCGGCACTGCTGCGTGCTTTTTGAACCACTTTACCGTGCCTCACACACGCACCCGGGATATCGGGGCGCTCGTTCGGAGCTGCACCTCTATGTGTTGATACTGCATGCGCGGACCCTCGGCAGACATCGTGGAGGAAGAGTGCATTCCGCGACGACGCGAGGTGTCCTGCAGTACGACGGCCAGGCGCACGAAGTCGTGGACGGAGTCCCTGTTCTGGCTGGTCAGGACAGCCGCATAGACAGAATCATAGAGGCCACCGACGACATACTGCCTGCCAGCAGGCGCGGGCCACGTGATGCTGCAGGCCTGGAGCAGACTCATCTTTTCGTACAAGTATACCGCGACGTCCTCAACAGGAGCTTGGCGCCGCGACCGCATCCGCATGTTCTTAGCATCATGCGCGCTTGGAACTGGGGCGAATCCGGCCACGAGGACTGCTGTCTAAGCCGACCAGGTGGGGCGGTGCCGACCTTTATACTGGTGCCAATCCCGAGTGCCACCGCAGAGACGGTCTTCCGCCAGGGACGGAGTGGTCTCGGAAGACCAGGCAGAGCGCCGGGCAGCCGTTTCAATGGCCTAAAATCACTGCACTGGGTCCTCAGGAAAGCATCCGTATACCGGCAGCTACGGCGGACGGGTGGAGGGCACCGCGGTGCGGCCAGTCGTAGCGGGGACTGAAGTCGTGGGGTCGCGCAGTGGCTGGCAGATGGCAGACATGAATTCGAGAAGGAGGGCAAAATCCGCCAACGACGGTTGAGCCGTTACTGGAGCCTCCGAAGGGGTGTTGTCCAGGGCCGCTTCCACCGAGGAGGCATTGACGCCGTCCGCGAAGGAAAGGAAGGCGGCAGGCGCCCAGCTAGCCGGGCCGTGAAACTTCCCGGCCGCTGCGAAGTACGAGCTGAGGGAAAAGTTCCGTCGGCTCGAGATCGCCGTTCGTCGACCAGAGGAGGCCTAAGGCTCGAATTTTATGCGAAAATGCTGCGTATTAAGTGCACGCTTGGACAGGGCTGACGAAGCGAACACCAGCATAGCGTTACGTATGGATGTCCTAGAAAAATAGCTACAGGTAGAGAGGGCAGAGAAGCGCAAACTCCAAGAGCAACTTACTGAATTGTTGGAAGCAAAAATGGCTGACTCCACCATGCGAAGTCACAATGGGCGACATTCCAGCAACAGCCACGCAGATGGGGCCTGCACTGAGATGGACAGCAATATAAAAGTAGGTCAGGCAGGTTCAGATAGGAACAGCTGCGCACACGTGGCAGCCAGGAAGTTTGGAGGCGATAGAGAGGAGGGGAACAAGCTAACCCCAAGGAATGAGATCACAGTCAATGATAAGTGGCAGCAAAATCCCGAAGTTGGCAGGAAGGAAGGGACTGCCCTAGTGCTTATCTGTTGTGACTCAAATATGAGTAGATGCAAAAGAACTATAATGGAGCGTGTAAAGGGTGATAAGCGGGTAGCAGTCGTGGCATTCCCAGGCAGGACAATGTACGCAGTACTGAGAGAGACAAGAAGCGAACTTTCTAAGAATGTTGCAGAGCGTAATTTATTAGTGGTAGTGGCGGGGTTAAATGATGTCCTGAATGGTGAAGCAGCAGAAGTAGTGGAAAGATTACCGGAGGGAGTTGACGACTGAAGGGCGATAGCACAGCAAGTCCAGATCGTAGTGTGCACAGTGCCGGAGGTGCGAGGACGGAACGGAGAAAGTGCCAAGGGCGTTGTGGCGGTTAATCGAGAGATAAGGATTATCAGCCAGGAGAAAGGCTTTGAAGTGGCAGACATAAGCAGTGAAGTGCATAGAGCAGGCTTTGTTGGAGGATTTACACGAGATGGCATCCACTTTAATGGCAGGCGAGGAGCCGAGATTGGCTGGCGCCTGGCAGGCCGGGCTGTAGCTTTCTTAGGGGTCCACTGTGGCTCAGGGCTTAGGGGGAGGTAGAAGCAAAGTAGACAGTGTAACAATAGAGGCTGACGCCAATAAAATGGCCACTAGGAGGTCCAGAAAGAAAATTACAACATAGAAATTTAACACCCGGATCAGGTACATAAACATGCAAAGCTTTAGAAAGACAGCGAAGTGGTTAGAAATAGAACCGCAGTTAAAGAACGAAGAAGCAGGTGTATGCGCCTATGCGAAACACATATCAGGGGACTAGAAGACGCATCGTTTATTGATGGGTACATCTGGGAAGAGAGCAACAGAACAACAACGGAAAGGAAGGGAAGAGGAGTAGGTATGCTGATACATCAAGGAACAACTTGGCAAAGAATAAAGTCAAATTGCAAGGAACAGCTCTGCGTATCAGGTACGATTGCCGGTAAAAGGACATGGCTAGGAGTAGTTTATTTTGGGACAGGGGACAAATCCAGGCAAGAGAACAAGGATCTAGTAAAATGTCTCAATGACGATATAAAGCAGTTTTGAGAAGGCGCCGATATTATTCTGCTGGCTGACATGAATGGCCACATCGAGGATCTGGATCGATATACATATTGTAACGGGAAGTTGATGCTAGGCTTCTGTGAGCGACACAACGTAGTTATTGTAAATAGAGAGACTAAGTGTGAGGGACAAATCACGTGGGAATCCCGTAACATGCTAACGACCATTGGCTACTGCTTGATGTCGCAGGGCATGCATAGCAAGTGCGCAATAATGGAAATAGGTGAAGAGGAGAATTACAGCGTGCAGAAAACTAAAAAAGAGTACGAAAAATAAAATTAAATGACGCACGAATAGCGGCAATACCGGCCGGCATAGAGGAAGAAATAGGAAAACATCCCATGAAAAAGTGGCATTGTAATCAGTAAGAACTACTCATTAGTACAAAAATGAAGAAAAGAAGAGTAAAGCGCTGGAGAGTAAAGTGGAAGCCACGAAGTTGGTGGAATGAGAACACACAGAACACATGAGAACACACAGAAGCAAAGAGGGCGTAGTTATCAGAAAAGGGAAAAGGCCAGAACTGGGAATCATATCGACAAAATAAACAAGAAATGCAGGTCCCCGTCCTGGCTAAAATAAAGCAGTCCTCTGATCGCTACCTGGCTGAAGTTCGCGATGCAGCTAAAGGGGCTGAAGAAAATTCTGGAACCATATAAGCTGGCTGGGTAAAACAAATCACAGAAAGCAGGAACAGATTCACGATGCCGAGGGAATATGTTTAGAGGGAGATGACGCTGTGAACTACATTGCGTCAGTTATAGCTGAGTCATTTCGGAAAGGCGACAGGGTAATCGCCCCAAATGATGGAGCAACACAGGATAGCACAATACAAAACAGCTTAAAACTCAGCAACCTTAACTGGAAGAGGACAGAAGCAAACATTCCAAAGTGCACGTCGGAGGGATAGAAGAAATTTCAATCAAGTTAATTAATGAACTTGGCCCAAGAGGCAAGAAAGCGCTGATAAAAGCATTGGAGGCAGTCAAAACAAATAAGCAAATTCCAAACAGCTGGAAACAGAGTAAAATGATTTGTATATATAAAGAAAAAGGCGATAAGACGAACATAAAATTCTTCCGACCACTTACGATAACATCAGTTATGTACAGGCTGGCGATGCAGGCGGTAAAATTAAAAATGGAGTCATGGATAGTAACCAATAGTATACTAGGAGAACTTCATAATGAGTTCAGAAGTGTTATTTGGTTAGATGGTAGCCTGTTCGTGCTTACCCAGTGCCTAGAAATAGCTAAGGCGGAGAACAGACCTCTTTATTTAGCCTTCCTGGACATAAGCGGTGCATATAACACAACGTGAACAAGGGAATAATAATAATAATAATTGGTTTTGGGGGAAAGGAAATGCGGCAGTATCGGTCTCATATATCGTTGGACACCTTAACCGCGCCGTAAGGGAAGGGATAAAGGAGGGAGTGAAAGAAGAAAGGATGAGAGTGGTGCCGTAGTGGAGGGCTCCGGAATAATTTCGACCACCTGGGGATCTTTGACGGGCACTGACATTGCACAGCACACGGGCGCCTTACCGTTTTTCCTCCATAAAAAGGCAGCCGCCGCGGTCGGATTCGAACCCGAGAGCTCCGAAAAAATAAAAGGGAGCTGCAGTGGAATCTATTAAAAAATGAAGGTATCGGTCATGATGTAATTGATTTTCTACAGGAAATATATAGAGAAAATAAAGTTAAAATAACATGGGAAGGAATTCGAAGTACGACAACTGTCGAGGTACAAAAAAGATTAAGGCAAGGTTGAGCTCTATGACCGCTGCTGTTCATGCTTTATATGATAAGTATGGAAAGAAGGCTACAAGGAAGCAATCTAGGTTATAATCTGCTGTACAGATTAGGTGTAAAGGTTGTTGAGGAACAACTATTGCGCTTAATGCATGAAAACGACATTGCACAGTTAGCAGATAGCCAGGAATATTTGCGAACTCTTGTTAATTGCTGTGAAGATGAAGGAGACAGTCTCGGTTGAAGTTTTAGCGCACCTAAATCCGGTGTGATGATTTTCAATGATACAACTGATCAGGAGCTCACAATACAAGGCCTTGAAATACCCCGAGTGTCCGAATACATATATCTAGGGGTATGGTTAAACGAAGGGCAGATGTACACGGAAAAGCACGAGCAGTCTCTCATAGCAAAAGGGCGGAGAAATGCTGGAATAAAGAAACATAGGGCATTGGGGGGGGGGGGGGGGGTAAACAGGTATGAAATACTGAGAGGTATTTGGAAAGAAATAATGGTGCCGGGGCTTACCTTCAGGAACGTCGCTCTGTGCTTAAGCGCACGCAGAAATTATGTCGAGATAAGAAGTAAATTAGAGAGCTGTTGGAAGATTAGCACTAGGTTTCCACGGGAAAACCTCAAACGAGGCAGTCCAGGGGGATATGAGCTGGACATCGTTCGGAGCACGGGAAGCTCAGAGTAAAATACTATACGAAGAATGCCGGAGTAAACTGAACGATAAGACGTGGGCAGCTAAGGTATTTGAATACCTATACAGAGCGTTCACTCACAATGGCGGCGAAGAACTAGGAAGCTAACCGGTAAGTATGCCAGTTACGAGGCCAGAGAAAGACAAAGCATTAAACGACATGTTAAAAACGCGGAAGGTAAAAATTGGATAAATTCAACGGAAAAGAAGCATAGTGTAGAACTATATCGATACTGGAAACAGCAGATCAAGAAAGAAGCGTTTTATGATAGCACAAGAAGCAGTTCCCTACACTTTGAAGCTAGGTCAGGATGTCTTAGAACGCGAAGATTGGAATATTGCTGGCTCAAAAGCAGAGAGGTGACATAAGGTTAAACGTGTAAGAAGACGTATTTATAGAAAACGGCGACTTTTAATAAATTACAACACAGTTAAACAAGCATAAAAAAAAAATCTGAGCATGGTGGCAACTGCCATCACCCCGTTTCAAAGGGGTAGCTCCTACCTTCCATCCGTACTTTGTCACCAGTCGTATGCGCATTCTACTGAGAGTGAATGTGGAGAGATGGACGTCCACCTCAAACAGCGTGTAAACATAAAATTCTGTGTCAAGCTTGGTAGGACAGCGCCACAGACGTATGAGCACCTTCGTGACGCCTACGGCAACAAGACATTACCGCGGGCGCGAGTTTTCGAGCGGCACAAGAGGTTCGTTTCGGGGACAACGTCGTTGGAAGACGACAAAAGGCAGCGGCGCCCTTCAACCTCACGGAATAAAAACAACGTGACTCAGATTGGGGAAATCGTGCAGCAATATCGCACAATTACTGTCCGCATGCTATGAGATGCTCTCGACATTAGTAAGAAAACATGCCACCAAATTTTGCGTGAGAACTTGGGGAGACGAAAGCTGAATGCCAGGCTTGTGCCGCACTCTCTCACAAAGGACCAGAAGGACACGCGGGCATCAGTAAGCGCTGATTTGCACTCTGATGCAGAGAAGGATGCTGCATTCGTTGACAGCATAATTGCTCAAGAAGAAACATGTTTTCAATGCGATCATCAAACAAAGAGGCGGAGCGCTGAATGGTGGTCCGCAAGCTCTCCGGCGCCGAGAAAGGTGTCGCGACACAAGACCAAAACAAAGACGATGATGATAGTTCTTTTCGATGCCAGAGGTGTCATACACCACGAGTTCGTCCCACAAGGGCAGACGGTGAATCAGCAGTTTTATATCTACGTGCTCCAACACATGCGTGATGCACTGCGGCGCCGTCGCGCTGACTTATTGCCATATAGACAATAGAGCCTGCTTCACAATAACGCAAGGCCGCACATTGATCTCAGCATGACAAAATTTCTCGCCAAGCACAGCATTACTGTACTGCGCCATCTGCCATACTCGCCTGACCTCTCCCCATGAGATTTTCCCTGTTTCTTTGTGTGAAAGGAGCCCTAAAAGGTCGCTGGATGGGGAGCGTGGAGGCCATTCAAGACGCCACGACAAAGAAGCTGACAGCCCTGCTACATGAAGCGTTATCAAACTGTTTTCAAGACCAGAAGAAGCATTGGAAGCTGTGTACAGACTGCAAGGGAGACTATTTCGAGGGGTGCTGCACAAATTATTTCAATTTTAAAAGCGTTTGTTTAATTTACTCAGTCTCGGAACTTTCCGGAAAAAGGTTTACATGTCCTGTGCTTTGTCAAAATTTCAGTAATATTTCTGCATATGTTATTAGTAGGACATTCACGGGGGCTAGTCTTTACATTTTCAAGGAAGGTTAGAAACTGGGCAAAAGGACGATGACAAGAGGAAAAGCAACAGATACGACTCCCCGGGTGCCCTTTATACAGGGTGATCAAAATCATGCCGAAAGGTGATCACCATTTGTACAGGATGATCAAAATTAGGTGTGGGGAGAGGTACAGAAAAAAATTCAGGGGGCACTTTGTGGACCTAAAGTGTGGGGAGGCGAAAGCCTTTAGCGCGATGTTGCTGCTTGTGTCACTGATGAGAGGCTAGGATGTTAATGAAGTACACAATGGTTAGTGGATCTTAAATGCTGGAGACACTGGAGGGCATTTTGGAGGCATTCATCTGATTCGACGCCTTTCTGCAAACACTCTCCAGCTTCCAAGGCAAGGAGTACTACATATGCGTTGGCAGGAAGTAGCGTAGTCGTTAGCACGCTTAGCTGCGGAACGGAAGGGTGATGGTTCCAATCCCATCATGCACGGAGATTTTTTTTCTTATCGAGCTGAAGAGTGTTACGGACGGACGGATGGACGGACACAGCGAGAATGAGCAATTAAAGGTTTTCACCTTACAAGGGAGATTATACTTGGCAATTTCAGGCACCTACTTAACAATAAACGATTAATGAACTTTATTAGTGACTACAGCATGCGGCTATGTTTATATCGGAAACTAAGGGTCAGTCGTATTCCTGTAGAATTCAGTTAACCAGAATTTTCCTAGCATGTGTGTGTTCCGAGACATTTGCTTCCGAATTTCCGGCTCGATCCGCGTAGTTGCGCATGGAAGGGGTCAAGATCGGCTCGAAACTATTCTCGTCGCTACGCGGTGTTTCGTCTGTCAATGGCGTAGAGCGACCGGTGAAGCTGATAACTGTTGTCTTTTCACTTTCGGCTATGGAAATGGCAATGACACCGGATGCAACAGCTGCATCACACCAGGGAGGAGTTTTGCGTCGACTGCCACTGGTTTGCGTGCGTGATTACTGAAAATGAATGGAAACTTTGGGGGCGAATATCTTCGAACACGCCTGCTCTGGTCGAACTCTACCAAATGGGATAACCTAAAAAAGCGACCGCTTCAGTTTCCAGAGTGAAGCTCCACCCTAGCTGCAATGGCAAAAAAGTTTATAGATATATTTTAGTACATAAGGCGCTTCAACTTGACTATTATCACCTGAATTTGTGCCCTCCTGTCGGCATAATATGTGCAGAGGTGGATTCTCACGTACCTCACAGAAATTATTAATAAGAAATCTAAAGCCTAATTTTGATCACCCTGCATGTGAAAGGTGCATCAGTGACTCATACATTATTTTGTAGCTAAGTTTTCACAGAAAGCAGTGTACAGTGGTGATAGTTAAAGTGTAGCTGTGTTCTTTTGCTTAAATGAAGACCTGTAAAGTTACCAACTAAACTATTTGGCGTCTAGTTTTCTTAATTTTAGATAAGCGAAAGAAAAAATTCCAATTGATAAGAATAAGTTGGCGTACTCTTGGTAAATAGAAAGGCCCCAAAACATTTTCTTCCATATTTTTCGAAGGTGTTTCAAGTCAATCATTACCACAGTTCGCGAAAGCAGCAAAGTGCGTAAAAATGGTTTCTTTAGATGTCGATGATAGACTTTAATTTCGCAATGATAGCTTTTGCCAAATAATGCCGAGCTGAAAGGTGTTTCCGTTGCACAAACTGAGGTCCAACTCCCATTTCCCTAACATTTTGCCCCAGATAATGGTATCTTTAGCTGTGTTGTAGACACTGCACTAGAAGCAGACGTTGAATTCTTATGAACATTCATATATTGTGCAATATCTGCACAGAAGATATAAACTACAAAAATCCTTATTTTAGCGCCATCCACAACCCTTCATGTTCTGTTTTCTTGATCTTTTCGCCGTAATATTTGCTTATGTGTGAAAGATGTAAGGCCCAGCTGTTTTCGGAAAGCTTCCGTGCCCACCTGAATGACCGCGTGAAGGATTTTGCCGAAGCACGCACGCAGCTGGTAGTCTTCCCTAGCGGTTTGACAAGCATGCTGCAGTCGCCCGATGCGCCCATCAACAGGCAGATAACTATAGCACAGTTCAGATGTATTTACACTGAGTTGATGGCATAGTCGATCACGAATGACGCCAACAAGATAGTCAAAAATAGCGCCACTTCAACTCTTACACCCATGGATTATTAATGCAGGATGTGCTGTATCCCTACGGCTCCTTTTAAAGCTTTAAAGTTAAAGGCATTTCAAATGTAATGGTTGGAACCCATGATGGTTTCATTTGCACGAGTACAAAGCAGCCGGTCCGAACAGCCGGAAAAGCGATAGCGGTGAAAGTCCATTAAACTATCGCTAACTATCCGCCACTTGTAGGGACAGTTATGAAACATCTATGTAGTTTCTCCAGAATATAGCTTGGAAATTTACCTTAAATTGTGCTTTCGGGTAAGGGCAGCACATAAACAATTTTGCGAGAAAAAATCATTTGAGGCCCTTACCCGCATGTGTACTGAACATTATGAAGCTGCTCATGTTCACGGATAAGGCCACGATATGTGAGGCGCCGCTGCATTAGAGAGAGTTACAGTGCAGTGTAAAAACATTTATGCAGCCCATTTCAACATAAAACGATATGAACTGCGCAACAAACAAACACGAGCCCTCACTCGCGTTTTTCTCAAAGAACTCGCTTCGCTAGTTTGCATCCATCCTTTTGGGATAAAATGTGCATCAGCTATTCCTACTTGACATGCTGGTGTAGACCGAAGAGTGATTCAAGAAGAATAAAACTTAGAAGGCGTGAGCAGCTGCACGCCATCATACCGCGTAACCTCGTTGATGGTGCTGCTGTCTTGCACGCCTGTCAACATTCACTTCTGCATCACCCGAGCACATCCGCTGGTCGAAAGAAGTTTTGCAGAGCACCACATCCAAGAGAACACTTGACCACAGAATACAACCGCCGATGTAAAGTGAACACAGTACGTACCACTTCAGCATGATGTCCTCATTGGAATGCCCCTTTCCAGCACTGGTAGCCTGCAGTATACGCATTGCAGCGTTTGTATCGCCAGCCAGTCTCGGAGGCTCGAGACACCAGTGAACTTATCACGTGGGTTCCTGAGGGGACTGCCCTGGCCACAATGAAAATGGCTAGCTGCGTGTCGAACTGCGGCCCACCTCTGACGATGCCATAAAAATTCCGACCACATCTGGAATCCTCTTCGCTGCCAAAGACGTGAGTACCGAAGGCCGCCATCGCCGGGCACCACTTGTCGAAAGTTTCGGCTTCGGAATGACGCTTCGATCGTCAGCAACGCAGCCTGGCGATCAGGCATGAACTCGCTGCGAAAGGCGCCCATGGAGAGTGCCTTCGCCCCGTACGTGCCAGGGTCAGTGCACATGCGGAGCTCCCCGCTCCGCAGCTTGGGTACTAGCTTATCGGCGGTGTCGTCGGAGTCGAGCCGCCGGCCGACGCCGACTCTCATCGTCAGCATGCTTTGAACGTAGGCTGAGAGTAGGAACATGCCGGGAGCCCAGAAGGCGTCCCGGGAGTCGTGAGCTCAGGTAGCGGAGGTACGCTGGTGACAGGGTGAGGACTGCGGCCAACGTGGCGACCACGATACGTCCCATGTGGAAGCGTGCGCTCCTTCCTTCCGTTCTTTTGAGGAAACAAATGCAAGCGACAATAGCCGAGAATTTCGTGACGGCACCGTGCGAGACGAGATTCACCCGCCAGATCTTTTTTTCTGAATGTGGTAGTCGAGGCTCATGGCGTTTATAATGCTAGTGTAATGGAAATGCGGCGAGTGCCCTAGGTCGTACGCCATGTTCGCATACACTGCGTCGCCGCCGAGCCGGAACACCTGGCGACTCTTTCGCGCCCTAATTGACCCAACGCAAACACGCACGGAAACTCAAAAACACCTCCAAAGAGCAGTACACAGCTTTCAGGGCAACGCAACTCATTTGGCGCACAAGCTCCGGAACCAGTACTTGTGCACCATCCAGGACCCCCGCGGGCCAGCGTACTCTTATGCAAGCTCTGAGAACGTAGAGCTGGATCAACCCTTCCAGCTCCACGACCTGAGGGCGGCCCTCGACAAAATGAAACGTGGCACTACTCCGGGTGGGGAAAAAATTACATTCAAATTATTAGCCAACCTCCCCGACCCGGCATACCTATCTTTATTGGATAACATTACCTCAATCTGGCTTGAAATGCCCCTCCCAATCGACTGAAAGACCGCCCTGGTCACTTTCATTCCAAAACCTGGCAAGGCCATCAACACGGACAACCTCCGTCCCTCTCTCTGAATTCCTGTGTGGGCAAACTCATGGAGACGATGGTACGCGACAGGTTGTCCGAGTTCATGGAATCTCAACACATTTTCGCAGACACCATGTTCGGGTTTCGCCCACAGAGATCTGCTCAGGATGTCTTGCTACTGCTCAATCGGGCCGTCCTCGACCCCATCGAATGCCCCCACAATGACTAGGTCGTACTCGCCTTGGATTTGAAGGGAGCATTCGACAACGTTACCCACGAGATCATTCTCACACACCTCTCTCAAATTAACTGCGGCAGAAACGCCTTCCAATACATTCGGAAATTTTTGACCGACAGACAATCTTACATTCGAATCCCGGATAAGGAACATGGTCCTTTTCATTTAGGAACCAAGGGTACCACTCAGGGCGCGTTGCTCTCTCCGCTGTTGTTAATCTGGCTATGATGCAACTGCCGGCCCAGCTGGGTGCTGTCGCCGCTGTGCAGCATGCGCTGTACGCCGATGACATCACCCTGTGGGCCACGCCGGGCTCCCTCGGCAACATTGAGGCCAACCTGCAGCAGGCGGCGACCATAGTGCACCGTTATGCTCGCCGCTGCGGCCTCCAATGATCCCCCAAAAAGTCTGAATTTGTGCACATACGCCCCTCACCAAAGTGCACAGCCAAAATTGCATTGTCTCTTGGACAAGTCCAATTCCTGCAAATGTCGAAGTCCGGGCACTGGGGCTCTTTATACATCAACAGAAACGGTAAGAAACGACATTGACCAAACTCCGTAAGCCGGGGGACCAGGTGAGCCGCATGGTCTGCCGGGTTTCTAACAAGCGCTGGGGGTTACGATGCAAGGATGCCTTGCGGCTGGCGCATGCATTTGAAACAAGTCGAATTTTATATTCGACTCCGTATCTCCACCTGCGGAAGCAAGACGAGGATGCACTCAAAGTCATCCTCCGCAAAAGTATTAAGCGGGCCCTGGCCTCCCCGTGAACACGTCCACCCAGCGCCTCCTGGGGCTGGGTACGGTTAACACGTTTCGGGAGCTCCGGGACGTCCACTTGACCAACCAATATACACGTCTCTCGATGACATCGCCGGGTCGCCGCCTCCTTGCCCGATTACATATACAACACACCACTCTCATAGAAGAGCGCATACGCATTCTATCCTAGTGGAGATGCGCCCTCCACGTGCGCCCTCTTCCCGCGAACATGACCCGTGAGGGCCATAATGGCCGGCGCCTGGCGCGGGCGGAAGCCCTGGCCCGCCACTTTGGATCGAAACCCGTCGTATTCTACGTGGACGCTTCCGGCCCCCACCATGGGGGGTGGCACACGGCCGCAGTCGTCCACCAATCAAAAACAGTGAACGGCCTTACTTTCCGAGCCCGTGACATAACACACGCGGAGGAGGTCGCCATAGCATTGGCTGCATCTCATCCCACTTCCAAAACAATTATTTCCGACTCGCGAGGGGCCGGTCGGAACGTTGAGCAGGGCGGGGTCCCGTACCTAGCCTACCGCCTTCTCCAAAACAGCGTCTACTCCGAGGACCCCGCTCACCGGATTATTGTGTGGACTCCTGCTCACATGGGCCTTGAGGGCAATGAGGCAGCTGACGCGGCCGCCGCGCTCTTTCTCACCGGAAATTCCCCTCCCACCCCGACTATCAGGAGCTCGAATTCGCACCGGCTTACTTTTTCCAAGACATTGTTTTACTCCATCAATCTGCCCGCAGCCTTTATCCGCGCCCGTGTAAAGGCCTCTCAAAGGCGGAGGAGCGGCTTCTGCTCCGCCTTTTTACTAATACATTGATGTGCCCGGCAGCTCTCAACCATTTTGACCCTTCTTTCTCGGGCCGCTGTACGCACTGTGCGGAGAAATCTTCGGACATCTACCACATGGTGTGGGCCTGTCCCTCCAACCCTGCTATCCCCCCATCCCAACCCCACCCGGGAGGACTGGGAGGCGACCCTGCTCGGCTGCTCTGACCTACAGGCTCAAAAGGCCTTGGTTGCGCGCGCCCGGGCAGCGGCTGACGCCACTGGCATCCCGTACTAGGGACTCCACCTAGTGTTTGTGGGGGCCGGCCCCTTAAGGGTCGGTCCAATCATACCTCGCTGTAAATACTTTTTTTCTAGCCAATAAATGTTTTTCACCACCACCACCATCAGCCATTAAGCTACACGAATAAACTACACACATAAGCGCTGACTACCAACAAGGGATCGCTGAATCATTCACCTGCATGTGGCACAAAAGAAGCCGTAGGTGCTCATCAAGCCACCCAGAAAATTCAGCTCTTTTTCAGAGATGAGCTGTATTTTCTGGGTGGCTTGATGAACACCTAAGGTTTGTTTTGTGCCACATACAGCTGAAGTTTCAATGATCCCTTGTTGGTAGTCAGCGCTCGTGTGTGTCGTTCCTTCGTGTTGTCCGTGTTTCAACGCGCTGTTTCTAAGTACTGTGTATTGGAAATTCCCCCAGAGTGGGTATGTGCCATCTTTTTTTGAGGCCAGCCAGCCAACCAATCAACCAACCAACGAACTCAAGGCACCCCCTCACCTTGGCGCCAGTGTACCCTCTTATTTCGGCTCTCCTTACTGAACCCTGGCCAATCCCCGTCGTGGGTATGTGCCATGTCACTAATGAAACAACAACAACAAACGGCCGCGTTTCAGCTTGTGTCTTTTACAGTGGCGCAGTCGACGAACGGCGACCCCAGGCCGACAGCACTTTTCCCTCAGCTCGTCCTTCGCAGCGACCGGTAAGTTCCACGGCCGGCTAGCTGCGCGCCGGCCGCCTCTCTTTCCTTCGCGGACGGCGTCAATGCCTCCTCGGTGGATGCGGCCCAGGACAACACCCCTTCGGAAGCTTCGGTAACGGCTCTGCCGTACTTGGTGGATTTTTTCCTCCTTGCTGAATTCGTGTCCGCCATCTACCAGCCGCAGCGCGACCCCACGACTTCACTCCCCGCTACGACTGGCCCGCACCGCGGTGGCTTCCACCCGTCCAGCGTCGCTGCCGGAATATGGGGACTTTCCTGAGGACCCATTGCAGTGGGTTGAGGCCATCAAAACGGCTGCCCGGCGCTCTGCCTGGTCTTCCGAGACCACTCCAGCCCTGGCGGAACACCGTCTCCGCGGTGGCGCTCAGGATTGGCACCAGTATGAAGGTCGGCACTGCCCCACCCGGTCGGACTGGAGTGCAGACCTCGTGGCCGGTTTCACCCCACTTCCAAGCGCGCATGATGCTAAGTACATGCGGACGCCTTTGTGCGCCTATCCGTCGTACAGGAGGACACCTCGTGTCGTCGCGGAATGCACTCTTCCTCCATTACGTCTGCCGAGGATCCGCGCATGCAGTATCAACACGGAGAGGTGCAGCCCGGAACGAGCTCCTCGATTTCTCGGGAGAGGGGCGGTGAAGTGGCTCAACTTGGCGGGTGGCTACGGCTTCCTCCATCGCAGCGACACCGTTGAGGACACTTTCATTCACCGGACGGCAAAGAAACACGGGAGGGCAAGGAAGCTTTATCGCATCCGGGAAGGACAGGAGGTTGAATTGGAAGTCATTGGTGGGAAGAAAAGTCGCAGAGCGGCAAACGTTGTTATACTCGGCGCGAATTCCGCGCAAGGTATCTGCAGCCATGTCGAGAAGCAACACATCGGCACTACACCTTATGAATTTGCGTACGGCCATCAGCCTCAACTGACAGCAGCGTCCGAAGTGGCCAACCGAAATACACATTGGAACGCTTGTGGCACGACGGGAGGCCTACCCGAAGATTAGGTCAGCATCCCAGAAGAGAGCGTCTATTGCGCAAGAGGCACACAAGCGTAACTTCCACCATCGACGTCGGCCAGCACGGTGCTACAATGTTGGCGGTGAGGTGTGGGTGCACAGGACCTTCAGAGAGCGGGCAGAAAGGTGCCCGTGAAATTCAAAGGCCCTTCCTTCATCACCACACGTTTAGGGGACAATATGTGGGTGTGCGTGCACTTCGTCTTTTCAGGCAGGCTCCGACGAGGATAGAAGAAACAACTTCGCTGTGCATGTGTCCGGTTTTAAGAAGAAACTCATCCGCGAAAGTTAACAATGTGCTCTGTGGTCATGGTTGTATTTATTTGTCAGATCCACACAAGTGCGGAGCAATGGGAGAGCCGGCTCGTCAGCAGCGAGCTCACGGTCCAAAGGACCCTGGTGCAGCACGCTTACGAGGCAGCGCGGCTCAGCGGAGCCTTGGAATGAGGGCCCGACCTTGCGAAGACGGGATCCGGGATCGCCTGATATGAAGATGATGCGGATCCTGCTGCCGCCGAACTACCCAAATGTTCAATAAAAGTTTTTCACTCACTCAGATCCGCAGTCATGGCCGAGTGTCAAGTGGTAGCGAAGACGAGGAGGAAGTGAAGAATGCAGCCGGAGGTGAAGACAATGAAGGCTAATAAAAGCTAGGAGTTCCAACGAATGGTCGCATTCCAGCTTGATTCTTTTACGGACTGTAAAACTGAGCATGACTAATTACGCACATTGTGAACATAGGCTAGGCCGAGACGGGAGGACGTTTCTGGAAAAAGGCTAGGCCGAGACGGCAGGACGGCCTTGTCTGGCATTTATTCTAATATCAAACCCGAGGCGCGCGCCACAGGCGGAACCACGGGATGATGATGGTATGTAGAAGTGAAAGATGGGGATCCATGAAACGCTCACAATATATAAGCATTAACTCATTAACGCGATCGCGCCTTATCCTTAAGGCGGACTTTAAGTGTCTTCTCCAATTTTGGGTACACAATTTTTTTAGAGCATCATCATCATTATAACGAGTCTTAGATGATTTGACAAAGTGTGAAAAGAAAGAAATGAATTCATGGTCTTCACTCATCCAGGCTTGGTTGGTATTTAAATCCAGGGATACTTTTGACGTCGACATTCCAAGCCCCATATGTTCCCTGAACAAGTACAGTGGTGAAGAGCCCTGTCTAGAGCGCGCCGACGGTGCTCTGCGGTACTCTGCGGAACAAGTCAGCGCCATCTAACGTTAGGCTGTGGGTTAGAGTTATGCGTCCTGTATGCCTGCGCGGCCAAAATAAAGCGGCGCCTGCTCGCGGGCTCTTGGCCTCATTTCCGCTCAGTGCTTGCGCTTGCCGCCGACAGGGCCGCACTGAATGATATTGCCACATGCCTAACGCGCCGCGCGGCCTCCACGCTTTGTCAAAACGATGACTAAGCGGTTGTTGGCTCTCGAGGCGCTCTTGATCTGTGACATGAACCCTGGCACTCTAATTAAAAAGCTCTCAGTCTTGGGAAGAACAGGACGAAGTTGTTCCAGAACAGAACGCTATCTCTATGGGGTCTCCTCTCTGAACCCTGGCCAATCCCCCGTCGTGGGTATGTGCCATGTCACCAAGGCAACAACAACGCTATCTCTTTGCCTCTGAAGTTTTTTTGTTTTTTCTCACAATGAGGAAGGCGCCGCTCCCTATTCGTGACGGCGATGGAAGTAGAGGACGTCAGGCCTCTTATGTAAGCCGGTGGGTCGCCGGCAGCCGCCCACAGGTAGCGCTTCTACCACCGTGCTACCGCTTCTACCACAGGCCACCGTGCTGTACACAGCCACAAGCGAGGACTCATCGGAGGACAGAGGGTTCGTCCCAGTGATGAGCAAGAAATCCAAGAGAAGACTGCATAAGAGTGAAGACTGGTCCTCATCAAGTACATCTACCGCCATCACGACGCGTGGTGCATCGGCACATAGAGTCTTGTTTGCGCCTGAAACGCCCACCGACTACATCAGCCTGCTGAACAGACAACACAAGCTACGTCGGTGTTCATCGAGGCTGGCGTCCCGGGAGTGATCAAGGACGCCAGGATCAACAGCCAAAGGAACCTCCTTGCCATTGATGTAACAGAGCGGAGCGCCTTGAAACGTCTAGCCACCACCAAGAAGACCGGCGACATCCCCGTCCGCTCTCTTGTTTTTGAAAACAATGGCACAACCGCTGGCGTCCTTTACGACATCGATGCGAACATCTCTGACTTCGGCTTGCAGATGCTCATTAAACCAGCGACGAACAGCATTGAAATAACCAACGTTCAGCGCCTCGGCAAGTCAGGGTGCGGCAAGCTCAATTTTAAGGGCGGTTTTATTCCATCGCACGTGAAGGTTGGCCACTTTCTACGTGCAGTTCGCCCATTCGTCCAGAAGCCGCTTCAGTGTCGGAAGTGCATGAAAATTGGCCATGTAAGTGGTGTTAGTAATAACAACATAACGTGCCCGCGCTGCATTGAACCACATAGCGGTGACAGTTGCCGCGCTACTGTCTTGAAGTGCGCCAACTGCCATGAACCTCATGACGCTTCTTCGAAAGTCTGTCCCCGCGTGAAGAAACAGCAGGCGGTCTTGAAGCAAATGATGCGAGACCATTCAACTCACAGAGAGGCCACAGCTACGGTGCGTCAGCGTCGTTCTCGTCGCCGATGATCTACTAGGCGAAAGGCTGACAACGGCAGGGAAGCCACCATCACTCCTGATACTTGTCCTCTACCACCACCGAGCAATTTAAGCCCGGTGACTGGTTAAGCCGGAACGAGTTCTTCAGAGGTGACATGGCCACCATTGCCGAAGCTGCTCTCGACCTTGCTGTCTGAGCAGGCACCACGCCCCCACTGTAACACGTCTACAACTGAGCGAGCCCAAGGCAGAGATCCAGCCCTAGGTGAGGAAGTGCAGGTGTTCGCCATGTTGAGGTCCGTCATGAACGCCAACGTGTGATGCTGTCTAGCTTTCACTAGCCAGCAGCATGGAATGCATTGCAGGTACTGGACACGCTTAATCCAGTTCTTGCAGCGTTGCAGTAGCAGGCACAATGGGTCTCCCAGCATTATCATTTGAAAGCCAAGTTAGAGAAGCATCCATTTTCCAGTGGAATACCCGCGGACTCAGTTACCGCATTTCGGACATTCGCGAATACGTCTATAAACACAGACTTCCAATCCTTGTGATTTGTGACCCTAATTTACAAAATCCCATC
This sequence comes from Amblyomma americanum, assembly GCA_030143305.2. Taxonomy (NCBI): domain Eukaryota; kingdom Metazoa; phylum Arthropoda; class Arachnida; order Ixodida; family Ixodidae; genus Amblyomma; species Amblyomma americanum. Next base: position 95,715 of record JARKHS020012456.1, on the reverse strand, counting down.
CGAATTTCTGGCTATGAAGCGTTTGCTTCACGCATAGGGGAAATAGCAAGGTCGTCATCTGCATTCGAAGAGAGCTTACTTATGTGCACCATACGGTTCCCCCTCACAACCATAACCAGTACGTCTGTATCACGGTAAAAAGGCACACCCTGACGTTTTCGATTGTGGGCGCGTACTTATCTCCAACAAGAAGGTTTGACGCGCCAACAGACTGAGGGACTTGTTGGCTGTAGCACCCGGGCCTTGGGTTTTCTCTGGTGACTTTAATGCGCATTACGCCATGTGGGAAGGTATCCGGATGAATTCGAAGGGGAGAAGTCTTGTCTGTTTCGCCTCTGACCACGACCTACAATGCATTAACGACGGTTCTCCAAGGTACATTCGCGAGCTGCATTACAGCAGTTTTCTGGACTTGGCGTTTGTGTATCGGTGCCTTGCGAGACGCGTCCGCTGGTTTGCCGATGTAGAAACGCATGGAAGTGACCACATTCCTACATATATTATTTTTCCGGGTCTCGATTAATGCAGTTCTGCCAAACCTTTTTGAACGAATAGACTGGTCTATGTTTCGAACCTTAATGGAATAAGCATGCAGAAAAGACATTACAACATGCCTCGAAGAGCGTATCAAGGAGGCTATGGAACACGCGAGATGCTTCTTCACTGCAATGCCAAAATTCACAGACTTCGATGTGGAGTTGCAGCGCCTCCGAACACTTCGACGAAGATTAGAGAGAAGATTCAGGAGCGCAAAGTCGCTGCACGACTTAAGGGATGCAAGGCGCACACAAACGAAAATTCAGAGGAGAATTCAAATCTTGCATGTTTACCGTTGGGAAGAATTCTGTGAATCAGTGGATCCTCGAAATCCTCTCTCACGCTTCTGGAGTGTAGTGCGTGGTTTGCGAACATCTCCTCAGCAGCTCCAACCATTCAAGTCTCTCGCACTTCACCAAAGACGTAGCGAAGCGGAGATTTGTGAAGATATTTGCGCAAGAATAGCAGGTCCCAGGAGCCAATCCACCACTCTGAATTGCTGTTAAGTGCCTTGATATAGGGATTCGGAAATGGGCCTTTTTTCTCCATTGAAGAACGAGACGCCGGCATAGGCGGTTGCAGACGGTCTTCTTCGCCGGGGTCTAATGGATTAACATACTCTGCACTTGCAAACCTTGGTCAGGAGGCTCGACGTGTTCTTTTCGACCACTTCAACGCATCATGGTGTGCGGGTACAGTTCCGTATGCGTGGAAATCAAGCCGTCTGGCTCCAGTCCTTAAACATGGAAAGTCGCCGCTTGACCTAGCATCGTACCGTCCAATCCCACTGGCTAGTTGTGCGGGCAAATTCGTGGAAATGATGGTACTCACGTGCATTGAGGGGTATCTAGAGCGCTATCAAAAATACCTAGATTTAATGTCCGGCATTCGGCGCGGACGTACGTCTATTGATAGAGTCATTGACCAGGTGTCATCAGTTCAACATCACAAGCATCTCAAGCGCTTGACTGTGCGTTCTTTCTGGGTGTTAAAGGGGCGTATCATAACGTCACTCATCAAGCTACTTTGGACTCTCTGGAAGCTGCAGAACTTGGTGGCATGTTCTGCTGGATACGCATTTATCTATCCGACCGATCACAACTTATGCAGACTGAGGACGAACAAACATCTTCACATTACACTTCCCGTGGGGTTCTCACGGTGTAGTAATTAGCCCAACGCTTTTCAATCTTGCGCTTATCGGCTTTGTCGATGTACTACCACAGTCGGCGAGAGTCTCAGTATATGCAGACGATATTGTCACGTAGTGGTGACGGCAGTCGAAGCGGCAATGAAGACGGATGAAAGAGTCTTCTAAAAGAACTGTTTATTGAGCTGACTTGCACCCAAAAGGGACTGAATCACTCGGCGGTAGCGAAGCGACAAGCGTGCTCAGCGGTCGTCGAAAAGAATGCCGGCCGCAGTCGGCCGTGCTCAATTTAAAGCTGAGAGCAAACTTTCGACATAAAGAGCGCAAAGTTACTAGAACATTCCGGAACAACGCAGAATCAGCTCCTCCTGGCTGCGATCAATCGAGATAAATCCAGTCGCGTCTTGCGTAGCAAACAAAGCGATAAAGTGATGTGGCGGCAGATTTGAAAAACGAACACACTGCAAATATTCGCGGCAATATTTGTATCTGGGCATCAGTTGTTATGCGACCACAAGTTCGAGCAAGGCTTCAAAAGGCGGCAAGCATTTTTGCGGCCTACCTACGCCTGCAAAGCTTGGAGATGTCTACTGAAAAATGTTCCGTTGTTGCCTTTACACGCAAGAGCGTGTCCCATTACCTTGTACGCATAAATAGGTAAACAATATCCTACGAAAGAGGCCATCGCTTCCTTGGAGTAATCATCGATCGTATTATAACATGGAGCCCACATGTCTCGTACACGAAAAGGCGTCTTACATCGATCGTTCACGTTCTCTCCTTTCTCGGAAGGAAGTAGTGGGGAACATCAGTGCAGTCGATGCTCCTGCTGTACACCGCAGTATTCATGGGATATTTCTTCGGTACAGTATCCCTGCACTAGGAAACTTGAGTAAAACGAATATACGGTGTCTGAAAAAGTGTTCAGGCTCAAGCTCTGCGGACGTGCCTAGGACTGCCAAAATGCGCGTCTACAGCCGCAAACAGTATTCATCGCGACTTCCTAACAATCCAATTTAGACCAGCCTCTAGACCGTCTTCTCCATTATGGAGTCCGCGCCAACCTCGTGTGTTTCTTTCCATACCGGAAATAAAAAATAAGGCTGATTTATTGTAGACAGCATTAAAACAGCCCACTCTACAATATTTTCATGAGAAACAGTGACACCACCCCCACATATATGCCGATGGCTCAGTGACCCCTTCCAGTTCCTCGGGCTCCGTAGTCATCCCCTTAAGGACCATAGTTAAGAATGTGAGAACATCACACCGGACTTCATCGCCTGTTGCGGAACTTACTGCTATTCGTGTCGCCATTGAGGACATCAGTGAAGAAACACACCCGCACTGGTCTGTTTTCACTGAGTCGAAGGCAGGCCTCCAAACGTTACAATCTGCTCTTCGTGATGGGACCCATGAACAACTTGTCGCGGAAATTCGAGAGCTTCACCACAGAGGGCACGATCTTGTTTACCAATGACTGCCAGGACACAGCGGCACCGCAGGCAACCACCGCGGGGACGAGGCCGCGCGAACTGCTCACCATGACCGCGATTGTGTTTCCATCCCCATCTCGAGAGGCGACGCAGCGGGTAAGCTAGGACCAGTGTCGCGCGACATCACACCTGCCGCGTGGAATTCAGGCCAATTCTCATATTCGCGTTTGAAAACCCTGGACCCAGATCTGAAGCTTCGGCATCCAACCGGCCTACCACGACGTGAAGCAAATTTGTTTTGTCGCCTGTGGCTTGGTGTAGCTTTCACCATGCACTACTCCTTCTTAACAGGTGTACCTGTCAGCCCTACATGAGCCATCTGCGGGTGTGATGAGACAATAGCCACATTCTTTGTGGATCCTTCAGCGCCAAAAGACAGTATGTCTGCCATGCACTGCAGCATCTAGACCTGCGCGCAGTGACGGAAACGAAGATACTCGGCCACTGGCCGCGGCAGTCGTTGGCGGTGTAGACCTACAAGGCACTGCTCTGCTTTTTGAGGACTTCTGGCCTGCACGATAGCCTGTGACTTTACTGAACGCTGTGACTTTGTATAGTGACTAATTTGATGTGACTGTCTCATCTTTTTCTCCCCTTACCCCTTTCCACCGTGCAGTGTAGCAAACCGGCTATTCTGCTTAGCCTCCCTACCTTTCCTCCTGCTCCTCTTCCTTTCAGTCTTGGATTCTCCCCGGCGCCTACCTGCACGGCTCCTCAGATCGTGAAACTGGTGGAGGTGCGAGCGATGGTCCCACCTCCTACAGAAGACTCGATGCGCCCGCCTCTTGTGACCGCTCCTGACCATTGTGCCAGCCGGAGAATGCGACGTCTTCTCTCGTGACAGCGCACCCTCGACTTTCGCTCCAGTTAAACTTTCCTCTTGCCCTCCTACCGATGAGAACGGCGGTTAGCAGTACGAAGGCCTATTCAGGTCTTCGTCCGGCGACACGTTGCCGGTTGGAGCAGCAATTCCAACTTCTCGAAGCAAAACGTATTTATTAAAGACGAGACCGAAATACAAGGCAGTGATGACAAGGCAGTTTCAAGAAAGGCAGTTTAAAGAGGCTGTTAAAAACGGCCGAGCTTGAGGCTCGGCGCGCTCGTCCTAAGTCATTCTTTACAGCGGGTTTTAACCCCTTCGATAATTGGACGGAGCTTTAGTAAACCGACTCTCGCCCAATTTGAACCAATAGCAAAGCAATAGCATCGTATGTAGAAGTGGGCGGAGCCCAGGGCTTACAGGTCCGAGCCCAGTAAACCCCGCTCCTCCTGAAACGTGCAGGACACGTGACCCCGCATACGCAGCTCGCTGCATGCGCATTCGATCCACCGATTGCCACGCGTCGGGACAGAAAGGATTAGTGCCGCAGTTCACCCTAAGCGCGGGCCTCACGCCTCGACGTACATTCCTCGATTTCCCCCTCGGGCATGACCGCTCCTGGTAACAGGTGCGGGGGGGGGGGGGGGGGTTGTCCCATCGGCCCTGTGGGCTTCCACTTAACACCTCGCGACAAAGAATGTTGGGGGGACACTTGCTGTACACACAACATACCGAAGCCCACAATAGCACCAAGGATGCGGCCCTCAACAACATACAAAACGCGCGAAAACAAAAGGGTCCGGGCCCCCACTGGCCGCTATACCAGCACAAAAAAATACCCTTCTGCATCCTACTAACAATTGGAAGAAAAAACATGCTGGTGAAGATACCTTCAGGCATGCAGGCGCAAGCAGAATTCTTAGTTTAGACATTTCAGTTACAGGACGACAAGCACAAATCAGACCCTTTGGTAAAATCATAAGAAAAATCATACGTGCAACAACATTGCCATGAATGCGGGTTAAAGAAAACATACTACAGTTTTCATGAAGTTCTATGTACATCACAACACAATCCCGACGAGGGCAAGACACATAATAACACGGTGCCCTTCGTCAGAGACGGATTAAATATGATCACAACGGGAACAGTTTACGCAAGACAAAATCGGTACACTGGCATGAGCCCGTCCAATCATTTTCAGACTCTTAGCTGTGAACTCTTTGCGTTCCCCGCTCTCACTCACTGCCCCATCGTGTGCTCGAGCCACAAGGAATTTTTACTCCTATCGCAACCTGGCAGTGGCACAGTGGGTTAAGGCTGGGGTCATTATGCATTTGTCGCTATCCACCAGGATCGAACACGTCGTCTGTTCGCATGAAAGTGGACACTGCCCTCAGCAGCATGCACCATTCTCACATTCGTCGTGCTCTGGGGTTGTGTCTCTCATCTTCCTCGAAGGAGACGCCGACCGTCTGCGCATATGGGGTTCAAGCCTCCGCGAAAGGCTTTACATGCTCGTGGCTTGAGAGCCTCCTAGAACGTGGCATGGCAAGCTCAAAGAATTCATCAGCGAACTCTATGTTTGCGATAGGCCTGCCACCCAGACCCGCAAAAACATCGCAGCATGCGTCGCCGTTCGCCTCTATCAGCGGTAGTGCAACTTCGCTCCTCCCAGGACATGGGGTGAATCCCCCGTCGTCACTGCTCTGATTCTCTTCATCTAGAGCCAATCTTATTGCGGCGCTGAATGAGTCCGAGTTTACGGGCTCTGAACAACCTCGCCTACCCAGCCGTGATGCTGTCTTCTCCGACGCCATTGTAAGTGCTGCGCATGCCGTTTGAACGCGAACGCCCATGCCGCTTTCGCAGCTCTCTGCCTGGCATGCTGGCGCTTCAGTTCGCAACAAAAGGTCATTCGGGGCAATCGGGCCGTCCGAGCAGTTCATGTCGTTGCTCTCATCAGTGTCATTAGCACCGCCCATAACATGCTCGGCTGCCTCGCATCACTCGACCTTCACGGTCAGATCACTGTTCGAATTTTGAACAGACATGTCCGTGGAACTCGCCGCCTTCTTGGGAATAAAGGACTGCTGGTCTGTGTCAACATTCTTGGTCGACTCGACAACTCGCGGCTCCTCGGCGCTATCAACAGCTGTATCATTCGCAAGAACCTGGCATTCCTGCTGTCTGTCTTCAATAGGAGCCGACTGAATTCCTCCGCAGTTATCCTCGTTATTTCCCACCTCGACCAGCGCTTCAACAGCGTCATTCGCGCTAATCGAGTATGGCTTTGTCCGTGCCGGCTCCGACGATACCCGCGCCGCTCTCCGCGAGCGTTGCTCCTCCTCAATTCTCTTCCTCTCCTGCCGGAGCTTCTCTTCGGCTACCGCCAACTGGCGCTTGAGTTCTCGAATAATAGCGTCGCCCCGCTACTTTTCTCTGGCTCGCTCAGCCTCTGACATTTCTGCGCGCTGAGCGCCATACTCATACTCATACCCATAGCCACAGCCATATTCACTTTGCCAACTGAATGTAGCCATTGTGCCTTGTGTAATTCTAACCCTACGGCTAAAGCACTCCCGAGGCAAGTAAAGTGAGAATGGGGAAACTCACTCCGTTGTCGGGCTGTCGGTCATGGCACTTGCCCCGTGGCAGCAGCAGGTCACGTCCTGAGGCGCAGAAGGGTGGCCGGAATCTGTAGCTTGAAGCAGGCCCTTCACGTCCTCCCGGCTTTCAAAGTTGCCAGCCGCGGGTGCCGCAGAAGTCGCCAGTCGCAGGCGCCGAAGAAGTCGCCGCGCTTCGCTCCGTCGGTTTCGCCTCACTGGCCCCTCAGCGCTGACGTGGAGCATTGTCTCCGAGGCCTCGCCTGGACTTTGGTCCCCGGGGCTTCTCCCCAAGATTTTGTGCTCCGTCAATCTTCAGGAAGGTACTGCCTCCAACCGCTCTGCAGGAAGCCGCTCAGACGATCCTGGTCACGGCACCAGTTAAACTTTCATCTTGCCCTCCTACCGATGAGAACGGCGGTTAGCAGTACGAAGGCCTATTCAGGTCTTCGTCCGGCGACACGTTGCCGGTTGGAGTAGCAATTCCAACTTCTCGAAGCAAAACTTATTTATTAAAGACGGGACCGAAATACAAGGCAGTGATGACAAGGCAGTTTAAAGAGGCTGTTAAAAACGGCCGAGCTTGAGACTCGGTGCGCTCGTCCTAAGTCATTCTTTACAGCGGGTTTTAACCCCTTCGATAATTGGGCGGAGCTTTAGTAAACCGGCTCTCGCCCAATTTGAACCAATAGCAAAGCAATAGCATCGTATGTACAAGTGGGCGGAGCCCAGGGCTTACAGGTCTGAGCCCAGTAAACCCCGCTCCTCCTGAAACGTGCAGGACACGTGACCCCGAATACGCAGCTCGCTGCATGCGCATTCGATCCACCGATTGCCACGCGATTTCCCCCTCGGGCATGACCACTCCTGGTAACAGGTGCAAGGGGGGGGGGGTTGTCCCATCGGCCCTGTGGGCTTCCACTTAACAGCTCCGCTTATGGCGACGCCACTGCCCGCCGTGACTCTGACTGCACCTTCGTCAAGCCCTACCTATCTGACCCTTCAGACCCCACGAACACGTGAGGCCTTTCACTGTGGCCAGTTCAAGGATACCGAGGACTGGTTGGACCACTATGATCGAGTTACGACTTTTAACTGCTGGAACGACGCGACCAAGATGGGTGACGTGTAATTCAGCCTTGAAGACTCTGCCCGCACGTGGTTCGAGAACCGCGAGGCTACCTTGTCTACGTTGGCGGACTTCTGACGTCAGCTCCTGACCACGTACGCCAAAAGCGACCGCCGGAAGAGCACGGGCCGTACCCTGACCTCTCGAATTCAACTTCCAAATGAGGGTGTTGCAATGTACGTAGAGGATGTGACACCATCGCCATCGCGAAGCACCGGCCATGAGTGAAGAAAAAGGCTGTGGCACTTTTTGGCGGCGTAACAGACCGGCTGTTTTCCGGCCTCATAGGAACCCGCCCTACACCATCGCAGAATTTCTGGCCGACACCGTGCACATGGAGCAATTGTTGCAGTAGAGGTCCAATCAGTACGCCCGGCAAATGCGTCTGCAGTGCCGATGATGTCCACGTTGGAGCGGTTCGACCCCGCTCGCGGGATAAATCCGAGCTCCCTTCGCGAACTCATCCGTTACGTGGCCCGCGAGGAGCTGCAACACCTTAAAGGAACATTTGCCACTTGCATCGATTCCGTTACCAGCATCACCCGCGAGGAAGCTCAGCAGGCGCCCAGGGCACAAGCCGTCGAGGTCGTACCGGCGCCGCAACCGGCCCCATCCGTTCCCGCGCCATACCCGGCTCCTGTTCAGCTAGTCACATACGCGGACGTCGTGCGCCGACCAGCCCCATTTCCTGGGCCTTCGCCTTACACCCCTCCAGTGGTCGCGTTGAACGCTGCTCAACCGCTTCCTTACTGGGCTGATCGGAGCCAGTCATCGCGGAAGACCGATCAATGGCGCACTCTGGATCAACGCCCGCTCTGCTACCGCTGTGGTGAAGCCGGCCATCTCTACCGGCGGTGCCCATATCGCGAACTGGGTCTGCGCGGATTTTCTCTGGACAGCCTCCGTCCACGACCTGGGGAGCACCCTCAGGACATCGCCGAGTATGTCGCCCGCCATCGTAGTTCCCTGCCTCCTCCCCGCCGCCCGTCTCCCCACCGCGATTCGCGCTCGACCTCTCCACGCCGGTCCTAGCCTTCATAATGTCGTTATGCTTCAGCGCAACGTGGTTCCTCGAGCCCTTGTCGAAAAAACAAGCTCCGGCGACCTTTGGAGTCGACGCCGCCGAAAGCCGATGCGCCGCACCGACCGAATTGCCCTGACACCGAACGCCGTATCGCGGCACAGTTGTCGCCGACACGTCACCTGAGTCGCCCCGACGCCGCAAACCCAATCGCCGACAAGCTTCCGGAGCCGCACCGATTGAGACACTCGCAACTGCCATCGACATGCCGCGCTTAAGGCAGGATCTCCTTCGACATTCCTGTTCTCGTCAACAATAAGAAGGTCAGCGCGTTGATCGATATGGGCTCAAATTACTCCATCCTTAGCGGACAGCGTGCGACTGCGCTGAAAAAATTGACGATACCGTGGGAAGGCCCCGAAGTACGTACGGCTGGCAGGCATATCGCACCGCGCGGTATGTGTGCGGCCAATGTTACGGTTCGAGGCTGCACTTCCGTCGCCACTTTTCTTGTTCTGCGCGAATGTTCTCGTAATGTCATCCTTGGCACCGACTTTCTTCGCTTGCACGGTGCTGTAATAGACCTCCTGAATCCCTTGGTGACGTTTTCTATCAAAATGGCCACAGCAAAGCCGGCGCGCCAGGGTTCTCGGTCAGCCCTGCGAGTCGCCGACGATAAAGTTACGGTGCCCCGTCGTGCCAGCATTCTCACTAGAGTGACCTGTGACGAGCCACATGGGGACTACGAGCTGTGGAGGCTAATGTCTCTCTCGTACTCACTAAGGCGATTGTGGTGGCACGAGTCCTTGCCTGCCTTCATGACAGTTGGACAGAGGTTCTCTTTACCAACTTCTGCAATGAGCATCGATATGTATTCCCTGGCACAGCTATCGCTTACGTAGACCATGTTCAGGAAGTGGCCGAATGCTTTGCTTGCAAAGAGGGCACACCTGGAGGTGACGCAGAAGCGCTCAACGACGTCAACAAAAATCCGGGCCTTTCATCTGCTGAAAAGGGGCAAGTCCGGGACCTCTTGCGGGAGTTTCGTGCGTGCTTCACGTCGTCGTCTAAGGTGCGACAAACGTCGATAGCTAAACACCGCATCATTACGCATGAAGGAGCTCGACCCATCCATCAGCAGCTCCATCGTGTGTCCCTTCGGAAGGGAGATGCTATACAAACACAAATCAAAGAGATGCTCGCGGACGTCGTCATCCAACCGTAAAGCAGCCCGTGGTCGTCCCCTGTCGTCCTCGTCCAGAAGAAAGACGGAAAAACGTGATTCTGCATCGACTATAGTAAACTGAACAGCGTGACAAAGAAAGACGTGTATCCGCTGCCACGTATCGATGACTCCCTCGACCGTCTTCGTCAAGCCGAGACTTCTCTTCGGTAGACCTCGGGAGCGGTTATTGGCAGATAGCAGTCGATGAGAGGGACCGTGAGAAAACCCCCTTCATCACACCGGACGGTCTTTACGAGATTCGCGTGCTCCCATTCGGTCTCTGCTGCGCTGCGGCCACTTTCAAAAAAAAAAGATGGACACCGCCCTCGCAAGTCTGAAGTGGCAGACATGTGTTGTTAATCATGATGACGTCATTACCTTTTCCACAACGTTCAAGGAACATCTGCCCCGCCTCAAAACTGTCCTCGAAGCAATTCGTTCCGCCAACCTCTCCTTCAGACCACAAAAATTTCACCTTGGGTTCACCGAATTGAAATTTCTCAGGCACGTCATCAGTGCTGAAGATTTCCGAGCTCACCCAGAAAAGCTTGCTGCCGTTGCTGCCTTTAGGGTCCCCATTCACAAAAAGCAGTCCGACGCTTCCTGGGCCTGTGCTCCTACTATCGTCGCCTCCCTAGAAACTTCGCCCAGCTGGCCAGTACTCTGACGCTCCTACCACGGGATGATGCATCATTTTCCTGGGCCAATGAACAGCAAACTGCCTTCGACGTATTACGACGCTGACACCAATCGCCGCCAATCGTAGCAAATTTTGAAGAAGATGCCGACACGGGAGTACATATGGATGCGAGCAACGTCGGTCTTGTCGCCGTTCTCGTCCAGCGGCAAGACTGTGTGGACAAGTAACTGCCTACGCCGGCCACGCACTGTCGCACGCTGACTTGAGCTACTCTACCACCAAAAAAGAATGTTTAGCGTTAGTCTGGGCAGCGGCTAAGTTCCGCCCGTACCTGTATGGCAGACCATTTTCCGTCGTCACCGACCACCACTCGCTGTGCTGGCGCAAAATTTAAAGATCCCTTGCGTCCGCCTCTCACGTTGGGCATTACGCCTGCAAGAATTCGATTTCCCGTCCCCTATAAGTCCGGCCAGAAACACACCGACGCTGATAGCCTGTCACGCGCTCCCGTCGAACCTCCTCTGCAAGACACCATCGATGATGATAGCCACCTTGGAGCGGTCAGCACGTCTGAGTTCGTTTCCGGACAGCATACTGACGCCGAGCTGCGTCTGCTCATAGAAAATCTCAAGGTGGGCACCCTGAGATACCACGGTACCTGTATCCTCGTGGGCTATCATCGTTCTGCCTCCGGAGCGACGTGCTTTATAAAAAGAACTCTAATTTTAGTCCGACAACTTACTTGCTCGTCATACCGTTTGATTTACGGGCTGAAGTTCTCCTTGCCTGCCATGATGAACTGACTTCCGGCCACCTTGGTGTCACACGATCTTTGTACCGAATCCGACAGAGCTACTACTGGCCCCACCTCACTTCAAGCGCCAGGCGTTATGTCCGGACATGCCGGCAATGCCAGCGGAGGAAGAAACTGGCACTTAAGCCTCCCGGACTGCTTCAGTGCATCGAGCCACCACAAATACCATTTGAGAAAGTCGGCATGGACCTTCTAGGGTCATTCCTTCTCTCGTCGACCGGCCACAAGTGGATCGTAGTCGCCACAGGCTGCTTGATCCGTTACGCTGTAACGAAGGCCATTTCGCGCGGTGCTGCCGCCGAAGTTTCCCACTTCTTTATGCATGACATCGTGCTTAGACACGGCGCCCCATCGACCATCAGTACTGACCGAGGCAAGGCATTTAGAGCCCGGTTCCTACGTGCCGTCTTAACGCTTAGCCATACTGCTCATCGACCAACAACAGCGTATCATCCCAAAACCAATGGTCTAACGGAACGGCATATAATACAGCGACGCCGGAAACCACCCAGTTTACACCGTTCCGTCTCGTCTATGGCAGAGAGGTCCGGATGATGTTGGATGCGATGCTCCCGTGCGGCGATGCAGAGACACCCCCTGAAGCAAGTCACTTTGTGGAACAAGCAGAGCAAGCCCATCAGCTGGCACGCTTGAACATCAAGGACCAGCAATCCGTCGATGCTCGACACTATGACCTTCGGCACAGGGACGTGCGCTACGAGCCGGGTGGCCAGGTATGGGTGTGGACACCAATGCGCCGCAACGGGTTGTGCGAAAAGCTTATCAATAGATATTTCGGCCCGTACAAAGTCCTGCGCCGACTGAACAGCGTCAACCACGAAGTTGTTCCCGATGGAACTGTGCTCGCCAGTCGTCAGTGTCAGCGACGTGAAGTCGTCCATGTAGTGCGCCTAAAACCGCACTTTTCGCGTGGCTGAGCGCTGGTGCACGCTGGGTTTCGTACCTTTATTTCCTTACCCTAGGGGGAACTTGGCTCTCCTCATCTCTCAAGAAGCGCCAGAAGTATAGTGAGGATTATGGTGATGCCCTCTGAGATGTATAGTTCACCTCAGCCCTATTTTCGTTTTTTCCCTTCTTCTTTCCCTGTACATAACCCATTCCACATTGAGACGATGTTTGCTTTCGCGCGGGGGGGGTGGGGCGGGGGGGGGAGGGGGACGGGGCTGCTCACCACTGTCCTGTGTAAATCTTTGAATCCCAGAGTATTGCGAAGACGAAGAAGCCAGGAGAAGAGGCGGACTAGGCGAGCTACCACTCCTACGCTCAAGTCCTGTTACGCTTTCAATGTACGAAATACCTGACCAGAGGCTTCGGCGACCGATAGCACTGCAGTGAGCCACATCATAATGATGATCATCAGGCTTACACCTAATGCAGGGCAAAGGCATCTCCTCTGAGCCTCAAATTGGCACTGTCCTGTGCCAGACGTGCACACGGTATTCTCGCAAACTTCTTAATCTCATCGGCCTGGCATCTCCTCATACGCTTGCCTTCTCTTGGAATCCACTCCATCCCCCTAAAGACCATCGGCTATCCTGCCTTCGCACTACATGCCCTGGCCAAGCCCATTTCTGCCTTTTGATTTCGACTAAGATGTCATTAATCCGCATTTGTTCCCACACCCACTATTACCCACCCACTTCATTAGCCTCCGCATTTCTACCCCATCGGTCAGTACCTGTAAGATGCGAGTGTAGTATACTTTTTTCTTGAATGATATTGGTGAACTGCCATTTATGATCTGACAGAACCTGTCATATGCGCTCCATCCCGTTCTTATCAGTTATTTCCGTCTCATGATCCGGATCGGCGGTCATTATCTGTTCTAAGTAGACGTATTCCCTTACGAATTCCAGCACCTCACTGCAAATTGCTAAAGGCTGTTCCTTTGCGAAACTGTTGAACATTACTTTGGTTTTCTGCAAGTTAAATGTTAGACCCACCGTTCCACTCTTCCTGTCTAACTCGTCGATCGTACTTTGCAGTTCATCTCTCGAGTGACTTAGCGAGGCAATGTCATCAGCGAATCGCAGATTACTAAAGTATTCTCCTTTAACTGTTATTTCCAACTGTTCCCAATTATGCTTTGGAGCGGAGATTGCTGTACTCACAATGTAATGATCATTCCCCAGCGTCTCACCGAGGCTGGTTCATTAGACGTTAGCAGCGTTCTTTGTAAAACATAGATCAGGAGTGGTGTCTCTGCTTATGCTATTATCGATGCTCGTAGGTGTCGCAAAGTCCGTGGCTAGCCTGAGGCCTTCCCTGTCTGCTGCTTCCAACAGGGAGGTGCCTTTTCTGGTGTTCATTGTATGTCCCCAGGCCTTATGGGGCGCGTCCAGGTCGCCTAATACTACAAGCTGGTTTTTCCCTGCTATTTTAGCACATTCCTCCAGTTTGTTTCCAAACTGTTCTTGTTGCGCACGAGGTGGGCTATTTAGATTCAATATAAAGGTGCTATGTTTCCCTCGCTTTTTTGGGAGGACTTCTGGCAATATGTGGTTAATCCCGGTAACAGAAGTGGAGTGGGCCACAGAGCCTATGGATTTTGATACACACACAGCGACGTGTGGTGAATCCGGGTTAAAATTTCTGTAGCAGCCGCTTAGGGTGGCGGAATGCGTTCCTATTTCTTGAAGGCAGATGACGTCGGGTGGAGTAGGGGAGGTTTGAATGAAGAGTTGTAATGAGGGTCATTTTTTTGGAACGAGCGACAGTTACACTTCAATATTTCGAATTGATTTGGTATGTCTCGAGAGGTATTAGTAGATGGCGCTATCGAGGCAGCTTTTTGCGTCACTGACGTCGGTAATGTGGGTGATGCGCCTGTGTACCTTTGCTCTTGGGTTGTTTATGCTGCCCACTCACTTGCGTGGGTAGTGTTCCCGGACACGGACTCTGCGTTGGAACACAGTTACGGACTGCCCTTGCTCTGTACTGCTCTGCGTCTGAGCTTCCGTCTGGGTGTCCAAACTTCCTGGCCGAGTTCCCAAGCACATCAGTCGGCTTACGGGCACTACACCCCTCATCAAGCGCCACCAAATCACCAGGACCCACGGCCACGAAGCTGTAGAGGGAAGTGAGAGGGCACATGCTCTAGCTCCAGGCATCTTCAACCGAGCGGGGCCACACACCGTTCCCGTTTTTACCCCTCTACCTTCTAGGTATAACGAATGCCCCGAGTTGCGGCATCTTTAAAGGAGACACTTCCCTCCACCTGATAGAAAATTAGACACCCCAGATGCCGTCTGTCGGCAGCAGATACAGACCAAAAAATTTCCAAACTTCTATAGACATCGCGTACACCCCACATTATATTCCAGCACTGTGGCGATGTGGGGCGAAACCAAAGATTCCAAAAAAAGAACACTTCTTTTGAGCGGTGGGAAGCGCTGCTGACCAGCGATAACCTGGAGAAGCAACAGGCCAACTGATCCGCAGGGAAGCCAGTGGAACCCTGGAATGAAGACTCCCCCATAAGCTGGCCCAACTGCTCTTCTCTTCAGTAAAGTTTTTCCTCCTGCTCCTCCTCCCAATTGAGGCCCATGGATACCTCCGGTAAAGAGGCAAATAATAGCATTGGCCAGATCGTTTCTCCCTGCCTGACGCCCTTCCTTATTGGATTTTTATTGCTGACAGTATGGAGGACTATAGTAGCACTGAATTTGCTATAGATATCATCCAGTGTTTTCACATAAGGGTCTTGTACGTCGTGGCTTCAGCAACGCTGCTCTGGCTGCGAGTATGCTGGAGATAGCGCCCGTGGCTTCAGCGTCGCTGGACCAATGCTCTGGTTGCGGGCGCCTGTGGGAGCCAGCCCCCGTGGCTTCAGCTTTGATTGACCAGCGCTCTGGCTGCGGGCGCCTGCGGAAGCCAGCCCCCGAGGCATCAGCGTCGCTTGACCTGCGCTCTGTCTGCGGCCGACTGCAGGATCCAGCGCCCGTGGCGTTAGCGGCAACGCCACCTAGACTGTTATTCCAGTTGGCGCGTGCTGCCTGAGACAGACCTCCCCTCCCCGAGTTCCCTACCTCCGGACATGCAGTGGCTCACTCGGCACGGCTGGTTTCCATAAGAGCGCGCTCGCCCCTAGCGTTCGGTCACCCCGACGGTGATGGCAACGAAAACGGCGACGTGGCTCAACTCACGAGCGGGCGCATAAAAGCTGCGCTCTAAAACCTGAAAGAGCTGCAAAGAGGCGGTGAGGCATAGCTCTTGCGAAAGCGCAAGCAGATCAAAGGATGTCGAGTCCGGTCAAAGAGAATTAGGCCCCGAGCGAGGACATCTCAGTTGTTAGCGCTCTATTGTCTTTAGTGCTGGGCGTGCCTTTAGAAAATGCCAAGCTGAGAGACAGTGGAGCAGTTATTAAACGTGTGCCTTGCAGTGGTATATTCAAACCTGTGTTACCAGTGCCGTATTTATTGTACGCCGACATTTAAATCCGATTTCATTGTGCTTGTCTTATTTCTCTTTCTCTGCGTACTGAGTTTCTCCCTCTTAGATTGATAATGGTTTGCGGAATCCATACTAGAGTACATAGGCGCCAACTACGTGGGAGGTGGGGTCCTGTAAGTATGGAGCACCCATCTCCCACCCCACCAGTTTAAGCTGTGGGGTCAAGGAGCAGCATGTCTTCTTTCATAGGGTTTTCGCCAAATTGACTCAAGAACTTCAGTTGCCTAAACGTTTGAAGAACAGCAAACCCTTAAGCTCGACCTTGGAGAGGAGGAGGAGGAAAAAGCATTATTAAAGTAAAGGGGAGCTGGGCGAGCTTATGTGTGGGGCCCGCATTCCAGGGCTCCACTGGCTTGAGCTGCCCTGCGGACCTGTTGTACGGGGGCCTGTTGGTCCGCCAGGTTATCGCTGGTCCGCAGCGCCTCCCACTGCTCTAAAGATTTATTTTCCGTCTGCAAAGTATTTGGTTTGGCCCCACATCCAGACGAAATGTCGAAGAGTGCAGGGCGAGCCTGGCACCAGGGAACAGTGTCGGAATATAATGTGCGGTGTACAAGATGGAGATTTGGAAATCTGTTCTTCGGTATCTGCCGCCAAAAGACGGCATCTGGGGCATTTTAATTCTTTATGAGGTGGAGGGAAGTGTCTTCTTTGAAGACGCTGAAACTCGAGGCGTTCGTTATAATTGGAAGGTTGAGGGGTAAAAGCGGGCACGGTTTGTGGCCTCGCTCGATTGATGATGCCTCGAGCTAGAGCATGCACCTTCTTATTTCTCTCCAGTCCCTCGTGGCCTGTGGTGCAGGTGATTTGGCGGTGCTTGGTTAGGGGTGTAGTGCCTATGAGCCAACTAACGTGCTTGGGAACTCGGCCTCTAAGCAAGTTTCGCTACGCGTGTTGGGAGTCTGTGATCATATGAGCGCTTTGGCCTTGGGCCTCGCAATGCTTATGTCAATGGCCATGGCGGTGGCCTCCGCTGCCGCTGGTGTTTCGGCTCTTACAGAAGCAGTGAATTGAGTGGAGAAGTGGTGGTCGACTGCCACCACTGCGTACTTATCATGGTCCGGGTATGCTGCGGCGTCAACATAAACCACGTACGGAAAATTGGCTAATCGTCCGCGTTGGTAGGATACTCGCGCTCTTCGTCTGCCTGCGTGAACGTCTTTAAGCATATGTTTCGGTATCGGAGCCACACTGATGTATTTCCATGCTGTTTTCCTAGAGAGGATTCAGCATCTAGTGCGCGGATTCTCGCAACTGTGCCTATTAGGCGTAGGATAGCTCATCAAACTTAGGTGGTCTGAAATCTTAGTGTTTGAGGTGCACGGATGACTTCTGTTAGTTCTGCAACGGTGTTGATTCTTAGTGCGGCCAGACGCTCTGTCGAGGCGTTTTAAGAAAAGTTAAGGGCCGTCTTGTGTTCCGCCCTTATGATGGTGTCAACTTTCTGCTCCTCTCCCTTTGTTACCGTGTTAAAGGGTAGTCCGTATCCGATTCGGCTAAGTACCAGCGCTTGCACCAGCCGAAGTGTCTGCTTCTGGCATTCCTTGGCGATGCTTGGTAAAGCGGCTGATCACGCTAGCTATCTGGTTTGCGGTGGTTTTGAGAGTCTGGATGGTGTGGGTAACACGGAGCTGCTGCGGGTACATATTTGTCTGCCACCAAAAGAGGCGAAGAACGACAACAGAGATCCAGTATACCACCAAGAGATTCTGCAACGGGAACTCTACGGACGCCTCCTGTTCCATGTCTCTATGCGGAATCGATTGATTTGACACTTGATAAGCACGGGTTTTTTTTAGTGCATAATCTTTTCTAAGACTTCGAAACCTCCCACAAAACCCAAACCGTGTCTTGACTAAAAAACATGAAATATTATCGTCATTTTTAAAATTCGTTGGAGGCACTTAGATATCTCTTAAATGCGGGAAGGCGAAAGTCATTTGCGACTCATTGTACTAATTTGAATTTGCCGCGCTTATATTCATTTCTCGACAGTGAAGAGTAGCTGGCGCGAGCGTGGCAGAGTAAGCGGTGACGTCACGCTGCCCGTGCGCAGCGCGTTGGCAGTTGTTGCTTGGCGGCGGATCACACTACTTCGTCGTCATTTCGTCTGATGTGACGGACGGACGGTCACCGCGAGTATGACCCAGTAAAGGCTGTCACCTTAACAATAGAACAAGCATGGTTAAATAAGAGCACTCTCCTTGGCTATAAAGAACTCGCCCACAAAATAAATATCAGTGACAACGTGGACGATTTTCTTTTTAGAGATAAGCTGTGCGACGAAACACATTCTTGATCGCGTGGTAGCCTTTGTACAAAATGAACCGTGAACTTTATCACCGTCAAATACGCCAGCTTTCTTCAAGCTGTAGCAGCTCATGAGATCAGACTACCCCCCCCCCCCCCCCATAAAATCTGCATTCAACTCCCTGTGTTGCCGCTTAGTTCATCGTTACAACTTTTGCTCTTTACTCCTGTTTGTGTCTTTTGTTTTGTATTCAGCTTGGTAGTCCGTTTACATTTTCGGCAGATTAAAAGTTCATAAGCCGCCTTGAAATTTTTAATTGCCAGCTAGCTTACTGTGGAAATGCTTGTACAGCCCAATGTACAGGTCAAAACACACTAAAGGATTCTAAGAGAGAAAATTTCTGTAGTCGTGTATTTTCGGCATGTCTTGTGTAGTCTGTCTTGTCTTTTGTAGTCTGTCCTGTGGTCTTCTGTAGTCTGCCTTGTTTTTTACAGTCTGTCTTCTGTAGTCCGTCCGGTCTTGTGTAGTCTGTCTTGACTTCTGTAGTCTGGATTGTCTTGTGTAGTTTGCCTTGTTTTCTTTAGTGTGTCTTGTGTACAGCTCGTACACTGTCACAGACGTTACTGTCCCCTGTCAAATAACACAGGATTTGTGTATTCTGGAGTAGGCAATGAACAAACATGCACAGCTTCTTAATGGTCGCCTGTCAATGAACACTAGCTTTGTGCATCCAGAGTAATTCATGTACAAAACCTCTAGAATTGAAATGAAAATGGTCAATTTTTATTTACTGTAATGTTCTTTTTTTCGAGCCTGCTGATGCACACTCTCCAGCATTGTCCTGGCCGGAGGTTCCTAGATACATCGCCCATGAGCCAAGAAAAGCGCTCTTTGTCTCGGCTGAAAAACAGAAAAAAATAGATATCACCGCACCTACCCGCACAAAACGAATGTGAAAGCTTTGGCGCCTCCTCGACACTGGTCGCCATTCAAATTTGGTGCCATGGTTGTTTTCTCGTTCACTTCATTGGTTATCGATTAACTCTTATTTTACCCTCATTTGATCCCAGCAACCATTTCGAGATTTCAAATTTTCTGCCGTGCATCATTCCCGTCCACTCAATAAATACCTGCCCAGTCTAATTACACGTCGTTCATTGCCTTTTGTTTCTCATTATTTACTAAAATTCCTCTAATTTATCATTCTTTTTTCTATCTCCTGGTTGCTTATCCATCACTTACCACTGGTCATGTGATTGCCCATTTCGAGTTTTCAAACTTGGTGCCAAGATTTGGTTTTGTTCATACTTCCAGCGTTTCAAATTTGGCGAAAACTAAACATTTTGACAGATTTGCCTGTCTGATTGGGTTTCAGGACTTATAATCAACTGCACATCTTCAACCAAAAATTTTAACTGCCCCCAGTATATGCCCAGGGACTTCGCTCTTCAACTCAACGAAAAAAAGTCACCATTCACCACCTCCCTGCATTGCGCCAGCGCGACAAACAGCCTAAACCCCCTCCCCACGCCTTTCGCATCACAGCTGTTGTTGCCTTGACCCCCTCCTCCCCTCCATACTTAAAAGACACTAGCTACTGCCTTCAGTCACTCCTGATGAAGGAGCCGAGTAAGCTTTGAAACGCTGGTTTAAAGTTAAATTATTGGTTGGAGATGCACAATTTATTATGTCTTCAAATTTGGCGCTACGCTGTAGCTTCGCCTACTATCAGCGTTTTCAAATTTCGCGGCACATTTGCTCTGGCCCGGCCACTTTTTGGTCATTTTTGGCTGTAACTAATTATTCGATTACGAAAGTTTTTTTCGCGCAGCAGCCTCACATCATCCTCTTCCAATTACAACCACTCGTATGACGTTATCTCTTTTGAGTTGCCCACAACTGCTGTGCACACGATCCCCGGCACCATAGCCTAATAAAGTTCTCACTTTATAAAATGTAATACTGGACAAGGCTCACGACAGGGCAAGTTTGTACTGACTCACCTTAACACCAGCAAGAAGACACAACACAAGAGAAGACATGAACTCAAGAGGAGGCTGGACTAACAAAAATTTCATTGAAGGAAAGCCGCAAAAGACCCGCGAAGAGATACGTGCGCACAATACCCTAAAGCAGTGAAAGGGCGAAATGCAATCAAAAGCCACTGGCATACTAATGAATCATCTAAAAAAGCAAATTTCTTACGTTGAAGATTTAACAATGGCTTAGCCACATGTGTCCTTAGCCTTGCCGATGTATTAAGCCTCAACTATCTACCGACAGATTTCTCCTTTCCGTAAACCACTGATGTGTCGTGGAAATAAGGCAAGCAAAGAGACAAGTCATCCTCAGATTTGCATACACAAGATTGAGCGCGCAGTGCCACATTAGAATTTGCCTCCCCCCTATAGAGTGAAAGTGCTCAGTCAGTTGCAAATTCACATATCTGCCTGTCTGCCCATAGTAGTTGGAGCCATAACGCAGTCGAATGCAATAAACTCCATTACTTTTGCAAGTGGTGAACTTTTTTTGCATGGAAACAGCGCAGCAGACGGATGTGGCACTGTCCATTGTAGGTGGTTACCTATAGTTTATTAAGGCCCTTTTTGAATGGCGGCGCAAAGGCCTCCTGTCTTGCACTTCGCTTTTAAGAAAACAGCAACATTATGCTTTGCTGCAACTTTCTTGAGTCTGTGTGAAATGCTGTGAAGGTAAGGATATCAGCATCATCCGAGTATATGGTCCTTACCCTTGAGCGAGTGAAAATATGCTCTGACAGGTTGGTGAGATGGGCAAGTGGCAACCCAGCTGCCATTAGCTTGGAAACCTGCTAGAAGAATGCGTCCTCAGCACAGTGATGGCATGACTTGTGTAAATCTGATTTCATGCACACGATTGCTCAACCACCAAGTGTTTCCATCTTTACTGACCTTACTTAACGACAAGTACACATCTTCACAATCTTTCCCCAGCCACGAGTGGTCAGACTCATAGCTAAAAAGAGCCTTCCCCGATCTTGGGTTTCAGCCCCGACAAACATGGTCGTCCACAAAGCGCAGGTCTGAATCAAGAAACTGCTAATGGTTCTGCTTAGACAATTCTGATGTAAAAGGGAGGCCTTGACCCACAGCCTAAAGACTGCTAAAACATCTTGTGCCAACTTATCTGAGCCCTCCATGTCCAGAAAAATTAGGTAGTCATGAACACAACGAAGTGCTACTATGCCAAGGTCATCCAAACAGGGCTCTAATGCCTTATCGACTTTAGACAAAAAAAGTTGCTGAGAAAAGTTACGACCTGGGTATAAATACCGCCCTGCCAGCTGACAAATGCGGATTAGCAGTAAAAGGACAACAGCCCCACGATGCTAGCAACCGAAATCACGCAATCGTCTATAAAAGCATGTTCATTGTTCACAGTGATGCAGTCTTGCACACGCCTCAGAAGTCTATCATGTAACAATGAATAGTACAGGCCCTCCATGTCGATGCTCACTGCAGAGCGCCTGCCCAGGTTGCTGTCCATAAGAAACTAGAACTCCACAGAACTCCACTTTTGTGAGTTGGCACGGCGGTATTCACATCAGATATCAGGGATATGCAGAGGGTCCCAAGTTGCACCGTTCCTTCGCGACATTTTTCTCTCCAGAGTCGATACCGCATCAAAGCCCTGCTTGGAAGACCTCGATATAGTAGAATTCCGTAATGTGGATAGCTACCTAATTTTCTGGCACAAGGAGGGCTCAGATAAGTACGCACAAGACGTTTTAGACATGTTTAAGGCATGCGGTCGAATCCTATTTATTACGTCTGAATTTTACGAAGCAGAACCCTTCGCAGTTTCTGGATTTAGACCTGCGCTTTGCGGACGACCACATATGTTGGCGCCACAGCCCTAGATCGGGAAAGCCTCTTAGCTACCAGTCGAACCACTCAAGGCTGGTGAAGGACGGGTTGGCAATCGCATTCATCACGACCGTTTTACAGATGCCATGCCATCACAGTGTTGAGAATGCATTCTCGGAGCAGGTTTCCAAGCCAATGGCACCTGTCAGTTTGGGTATCACCCCGCCCGAGGGAAAGAAACACCACTCGCATGATGCTGATGCAAATGAGCAGCAAAAAAGGCAGCCGCTATACCTTATCTCCACGGCATTTAACACCGTCTCAAGAAAGTCGCACCAAAGTATGATGTTGCTGTTGTCTTGACAGCTAAAAGGGAGGTACGAGCCCCTTGCTCTACCGTTCAAACTAGGCTTGGTACAACTACAGTTAATCGTCCGCTATGCACAGAGGCAGATAGAAAAATCTTCACCACTCGAAAAAGTAAAAGGTTTTTTTTTGCGTTCAACTGCCTTGTAGCTGAAACTATGGGCAGACAGGCAGATGTCTGAATGTGCGCCTGGCTGACAGCACTTTCACTGTATAGAGGTGAAGGTGAATACTTACCTGACACTGCACGTTCAATCTCGTGAATTCAATTGGGCGACGACCTGTCTCTTTTCATGCCTAATTTCCGCAGCACGTCAGTGGTTTAATTAAGTGATAAATCTGTCCTGATATAGTGGAGCCTTCCTGCATCGGTAAGGCTAAGGACATGTGTGTGGCTAAACCGTCGGTGAACCTTCACAGTAAGGAATTTGTTTTTTTAGATGGTTTACTTGTACGCCAGTGCATTTCGATTGTTATTTTCGGCCTCACTGCCTTGGGGTTTTGCGCGTGTGCATCTCTTTGCAGGACTTCTTTTGTCGCTTTCCTTCAATAAAATTTCTGTTATTAGATCAGCCTCGTCTTGTCCTCATCTCTTCTCCTGAGAAGACAGCCATTATAGAGTCAAGCGCACTTATAGTGGCCGCACCTATAATGAGTGTTTATTTTTTACAAAAAATAGTGCTTTCTTCATAATTTTATGCATGAAGTAAATGACACTGCGTCACAATAAAAAAAAAGACTAACCCTCATGCCCAAACAGCAGTTACAGCAAACAAGGGGGTACCGTAAACATGCCTCATATGCAAAAGCTTGCACTTCAGGCCAATGCACAAATCAGATCAGATTACTTTCCAAACTGCATGACACTGCCACGCAAAGCATGTGACAACCAATAAAAAAGCAACAAAAAGCGAACTGTGGGTAGCAGCCAATCTCATGCAGACAAGCTGCGATGTGAGACCAACAAAGACGCGGAAGGAGAAATTTGACAAAAGGCCACAACAAGCGCTTATTTTTAAGGTTTTAACAGCATATTGAGCCCTTTAAATAACATATACTGTCCTGAAAAAAGATACCAGAAGCGGCAACTCTTTTTCGGCAATCAATGTTTTTCATGTACTTCATTCGTGAAGTATGGGAAGGGGCACAGTAGTCATTTATTGCATGCATCCCTAAGCAATGCCATGCCAAAAACTGTACTTACAGAAAAAGCTTGCCTTACTGGGTGAATACCAGAGGCCATTCACTAATTTCCTAGCCTGCTCCAGGTACCTGGCACAAATCACACGCAACTTGGTGGCTTGCCAACTTCCATGGAACTCTTGGTCTTTAGCTTGAAAAAAATTGAGGGATCAGTGAGATATCAAAATTTATATGCATTGCATTGTTTCAATGACGGACTAAGAAAAAAATTGTTTTTCTGTGAACGCAACTATTTTTTACACTAGCTTTCTACAGTAAACCACGTTTATCGCGACCGCGTTAACGCGGACTTGCTGCACGGTCCAGGCACTACTGTGTATAGTTCTATGGTTTCAAATGCTTGTTAGCTCTAAGCCCTTGGCCTTGCACTGAAAAATGCAGAAAACCTCAAAAGGGCAACCAGATTTGAGCTTTAAGCCATAGGTATTCAGAAGTTCAGTGCTCCTGTGGGAGAATTTTTGGCTGGGTGACACAGTAACAAAAGCTGCTCCAGTTACTTTCACTCCATTGCAAAAAACTCGTGCAGAAGATACCTGTCCTCCATTTTGCATTGCAGAAACAATCACTGAAACTCAAAGCACATATACTAAATGCACACCTACCTTCCAAAACAGCTTCATAATTATGGGTGTAATAATTGCAATGAAATACCAGTGCGTACATGTATACTTAAATTTATCTAAAAGTTATAAGCAGCTGAAAAACAATAAACAATGAAAAAATAAAATAACCAGAATTGTTTAAAAAATCTGTGAGAAGAAAAAAGTGACATCCACTGCACTCCAGCAGTTTTCAGCTTTGTGCACCTTCAAACCACACTTTCTTAAAGGGACATTCGCACAAAAATTGGGTTGAACATGATCTTTAAAAATATTCTTGGGGTGCAACAGTAGGAATAAACCAGGTTTTAGCCAAAAACGAAAGGCCCTACATATTGCATCACAAGCCCAGATGGTGCATTTGAGTCGCCTCTTCCATAATTCTCCAATTTTCCAGTCCTCCACAAGCTGCATGATCCCTGTCTCCTACTAGTCACATTTCACTATTCTACCTGGCTCATGGCCTCCCACTGCTTTTCTCACAATTGGAATCCTTCATCCCTAGCAGATAATTAGCTGTTTATTTATTTATTTAATTTCTGCAGCACCACGAAGGCATAACTGCTGGGGGAATCCATACATACACAATCAATCCTACAGCAAGTGCCAACCTTTTGTACAGGATGAAAAAGATCTAAGGTAGATGTTAAATAGAGCATCAACTGCGCATTCACATCAGTCAATTGTTCAGGGAAGGAGAAGAAGAGGAAAAGCAGAAAAACAGCAGCTGAGCAACCCTGCACATCACAATTTGTGACAACAGTGCTCGGAACATTGCCTCGGGCAGGCATTCAACGATACATTGAGGCAGCTTACAACATTCATTGATGGCAAGGGAAAGAAAAACAGTTTGAACACAGTAGTACAGCATTTTATCTCATGTATCTTCTAGTCGTGGTTGTGCCATGTGGCTACAAAATGAGGAGGCAGCAAATAAGTTTCGGGGTTAACAGTAGTTTCCTCTAAATAATTGCGGTAAAATCATTATAACTTTATTTGTAAACGGCGCTGCTCCAGAGAATCAGAGTTCAGGACCGGATTGATACTGTTACTTCGATAATTAAAAATATATTTGTTGGTAACAAACCAGGCCGCACGATTCTGAATGTGTTCCAGCACATCACAATAGGTTATGACGAAAGGGCCCCAGACTGCATAGGCATAGTCCATAATTGGTGCGATGTTGGTGAAGTATAAAAGTTCCTAAACCTTATGAGGGGTGTCCCAAAAAATTCTTTTCCAAAACTTTTAAGCATTCTTGACGCCTCTGAAAAAATATATAGTCTAATTTCTCGATCATTTTTCTCGTTTTAGCACTGCACTCTCCAAAGCAAAACTGCTGGGCATTGTTCTATCAACACGTTTGTGCGGCCTGCAAGTGGCTTGTATCAGGACGAATAGATGTAAACATAGCCTAGGCAGTTTTCCATGCCACAAGTACAGCCGCAGCCAGGTATAATTTTTTGGAGCAGCACAATGGCCTTCAATTTTACAATGGTGAAGTGTGGAGCATTTTGTTTCAAACATGAGTGCGAAGGGAAGACTATCTATATTGCATGAAAAGAAAAGAATGACATGCATACTGTAGATTTCAAGAACACCCTGTGGACATTACAAAACACTGCCACCCTTGCTTTACCTTTGCCAGCTAACAAACTCCAAAAATCATATGCAAATACTTTGGTTCATACAGACAAGCTGCCAGGCACTCAATTGAGCACAGCGGACTTTCCCTCAAGCCGAACTTGAGTACATGAATGTCTCGCTATATTAGGCAGATCTCATTAAAGTAAAGATTTGCAGTGTATTCCAGTCAGTCAGTGCATCACAGCGAAGGTTATGAAAACAAATGCAAGTTAATGAGCTTCACAAGTGCAAGAGTTTTTCCAATCCATTTATGCATGTAACAGAAATTTGCCTTAAAAGATGTTTACCGCTGCAGGTCACCGCACTTCTGTGCCAGGTAGCTAATTACAAAATACGTCTGCATAAGCGGCGTAATAAGTAATGTAGGTATGGTTGAATATAAAACTGACTATCCTTGAATATAGAACTTACTATCCAGGCCATAGCTCTTGGATCTAAGTTTCACATATTTCTGCAAAATAATATACTGCAGATACAACTAACAAAGCAATAGAGCAAGAGAGAGTTTTCCTAATGAAATAAAAAATAGGATATTTAGCTGGCATTCAAAACCACTGACCTGCTACTCTACGAGGAAGGAAATCAGAGAGGCAAAGATGAAGGAAAAGAGGTGCGGAAAATTGTTAATGTTTAGAAAATAATTATAAATTTAAAGAAATATTCAGAAATGATGCAGCCACTAAATTTGCTTGGTTTTATTAGGTTTAACACCACAAAGTGGCACAAGCTATGTTAGATATTAGAGAAATGGATAAATCTTGAAGTGCGCTAACACCACAGAGTTCCTGGACCACTAGCATTTCGTATCCATTAAAATGCGACCCCTGCAGCTGGAATCGAACCTGCATTTTTCGAGTGAGCAGCTGAGTACCATAATCGCAGCTCACATTTTGGGCGGCATGCTTAGTTTAGTTTATTAAGGTTTAACATCCCAAAGCGACTCGGGCTAGGAGGAACGTTGTAGTGAAAGGGTGACATGCTACAAAGTGTGACTAACATGCGTAACAAAGTTCACTAAAGAGAGATTGAGCATTGATGAGGTTTTAGAGTTTGTCTAGTCTACCAATGCCACATATTTGAACACATAATTCATTACAAGTATATGCTGCCTATGATAGGCTCTGGGACCTAAAGCACAAAGCAATATCTCTATAAAATGAAGACAAGAGCAGAGCTAGGTTCTTGCTGACAGCAATCACTCCACTATTGAAAAGGACAGCCAGCTTTTAAAAATGCATGTCCTGCCTATGTCTATTCGAGATTTCAGCTCAGATTTTTATTGGCATTTATTGCCAACTCACACAGCTCTCTCCTTCATTTCTTAGGATTAATCCTGTGATTTTTCATTCAGTGGTTCACTGCACTATTCGCTATTTTAAACCTTGCAGTGTACAACTTTTTGCCCTACCAATTTGTAGCAGCAACGCAGTTTAAACTTTTTCCTTTTCAGCATACTGCAAGGCGCTGTTCGTAAATTCTGCGTGCATGCCAAGGGCCTTAAACACCAATCTACTCGCAAGCATTTTTCTCAGTTGCTCTGCAGGCCTGGCTTGGAGACTGTCAACCTCGTCGGCATCAATCATTACAAAGCTTTTCACACCACTGAATACCTGGCCATCATTAGTGCTGCTGTGGTCAATCTAGAGTTACCACAGAGGTTTTATGTGCGTGACCGACTGGTGCTATGCCAACAGGCTCTGCCAGCAAGCCCAAAGACCCCATCAGCATCACTAGCAAGCAGTGACTGTTGAGAAGCAATTTTCAACGACGTTCCAATATTTGAAGCTGCAGCCCTTGTTTTCACTTAATGCGGGTGAAAGGTTGAAGTGACTCCTAGGTAGGACAATACTATGTTGCACTCAGTACCTGTGATTGAAACTTGCTAGAATGTGCCTGTTTACGACAAGTAAAAAAATTAAAATTGTTAGTGTTGAAAATTCTGTCCCACTACCATCCAAACAGCAAAAGCACAGATGCTTATGCAAGAAACAGGAACAGAGATATCTTTACTAAATCGAAAAAAGAGGAAGTGCAATGCATGTGTAATGCAGATAAGATATAAGCAATACCGCACTAAACCACTTGGAGGATTCCAAGAGTAGGAGAATGCATGAATGGGTGACAATCAGGTGACCAAATGAGGTAAGGAAGTTTGAGGAAAAGGGTGGTAGCAGGTCGCACAGGATACGGTTACCTAAGGTGGACTGGAAAACCATTGCTCAGCACTAATTTTAACGGCAGATTCACGCGGCAAAGTCACTAACTCTAGGAACGGGCTGCATATCACGCGACTTAATCACCATTCCAAATGGCACTAGCACCGCGGACTGCACATGAGGAAAAGAGGACATATTTTATCTTTCAACATTGAGCAGCAGTAAGCTGCGCTTATAAGAGCAAAGCTCTATAGTACGGCAACATTGGCACTTCTTGTTTTACTGACGTGAGGCTGCTCGTGAGTGTGCAAGTCCAATGTTTGTTTCGCACCAAATGTGTTAATTGCGAGGTATGCTTATCTAAAGACGGCCATCAAACAAGGGTTTCAGCCCTCCGCTACGGCACCCTTTCTTTAATTCCCTTCTATATCCCTCCCTTACATCACGGTTGAAGTGTCCACCAAAATGTGAGACACTTACATTTCGTTCTATTTTCCTTCAACTAATTTTAAATTTTTCAAGGATGCAGTTTTAAGAAGGTAAAGGTACAAACTGTGCAGTATAACCATATGCTGTGGCAATAACCAGCAATTCATCTGTGCTGAGAGCAGCTATCCCGAGAGTATTGCAAGGTTGCTATGCCATACAAGGATTGGGGTCATCGTGCAATGATACATAACTGATTGACAATTTGGTCTCTGTATGAGAAATACTGGTAAACCATCGTTGTAGAGCACAATATTTTCAAAGGGAGAAATGAACATACAGCTCCCTTTCGAGGACATGATGATGATGATGATGATTATGGATTTTTATGGCGCAAGGGCAGCTATGGCCAAAGAGCGCAATGTCACAAGGTATTTTTTCTTTTTCTCAAGGTGAGGTCAGGGACCCATTTCCCAAGCATTTCACCCTAAATAAGCCGAGCACCAGACCAGGGGAAAGCTTGTACCCATTGTATCACCGGTGGGTACCCGGCGGCACTGGGGATCGAACCCCGCACCTCCCGCATACGAGGCGGATGCTCAACCACTTGGCCACCGCTGCGGTGCCCTTTCGAGGACACATATGCATAACAGGCAACAGGTGTCCAATGATATAGCGCCTTTACATTGACAGCAGCTGCGTCAAGAGCTACATGAGTGACTATATTTTGTAGAAGTCTACAGTTCCTGTGATTATAAGCTGATGTACTGCTGTGAAGTGTATGTAGAGTTCGCGTGCATTTCTAAGCCTAGCTGCAAGCCTATGTTGAAAATATTTTTCTAAATAGGCAGCTAAGATATCCATCACTGAAAAAGAATAACTACCATGAATGGCTCAGGAGCGATGACACATCCGGAGGCAGGAAGCACACATGGCCCAATAGATGCTGGCCGCTGGCAACTGCAAATAAATACATCCAGTGCAACAGCTCTCAGTGCCTGTAGCAATGTCATAAGTGACAAGAAAGGAAATTGTCTACTGCTTTAAAAATTAAAATTAGGCGTAATATAAGTAAATAAAAAACCAATGAGCTTGCCATGACAAAAGAAATGAACTGATTTTATGTAATGCACCAAATACATTCTTTGAGGAGTCACAATGACTGTCATAACCACACTGAAAGATGAGCTGTCTGAAATACCGCACACCAATTTGAATATAGGATGCACAACTTTTCATTGATTCTTATCATGGTGCCTTGCACCAATGTCTAGGTACTAAATAGAACACTGCGACCAGTCTGCCTTGGATAAATGAGAACAGAGAATGGAAAAAAGCATGCCTTCATAGCATGAACCTTGATATCTCACAGCCCAGCTTAGCATCATACAAAAATTGGTAGCACATTTAACAAATCTGCATACAATTAAAAACTGCACAAATTTGTCGACTGGCAATGCAAGTAAAGGCAAGAGAATAAAAAAAATACCGAAGAACACTTGTGAGTGCGGCGAAGGGAGGTCTGTGGGTAGGATCCCGTGCCTGGGAAGAGTTCCGAGCTCGGAGAATCGCCGGGCGCACAGCTGATGGCACGCAACCAAGAATAAATAACAAAGTGAAAATAAGTAACACAAAAATCATCGACAGTGGCGAACGACTTAAATGCGGGCCGCACAAGCGAGAGATATAGCAAAAAGGTAGAAATCCTAAATAAGTGTGCAGTTGCACCCCCGACAGCTCGCAGTGCTCAGAAGGATAAGAAGCATCGACACTTAAAGCTCACGAGACGCAAGATTGATCTTTGACATAACACTGCCTCAAATCCTGTTCCATTGCGGATGCGCAGATATGTTTACAAATGACAAGGCGATGAATATGCACCAGCTTTTCACATCCGATCACTGTCTCAGAATAAATTAGTATGACGAATATTAAGGCGCAAGCACTTATCTGATTAGTACCAACCCTGAGCAAAATAGTGCGCTAGCGCTCCGTCGAGCAGCACTTCTCGCTCATCGTCTTCTATGCAGTGCAAATCCATACTTTTGCACCGAGTTTGGCAGCGCTAGTAAGCGACAGCGTAACTCTTGTGATATATGGTGCCATTTTTATTTACCACGGCACGCGAGTGCTCAACGCACATAATGACAATGAGAACAACACTTGTCATGAAAGACATAGGCCCTGCTTTTTTGGCGCCACATTATAGCTGCGGCAACCGCATGCAGACTGCCTCCACTCACATCCCTGTATTGCCGCATAGAAATAGCGCGTGTGAATATAGATCATTAGCAAAGAAACGCAGAGCGGGGCTCAAAGGTCATGCGATTCATCCAGGCTTAGTAAAACCGCGCAGGAGTATTCGTTGCCTTTACAGATGGCAAGACGTCGCAGCACTCTCTTTATTCAAGGCTTACCCGTTAAACCTCGCCAATGTTGACAGGCCGTAATTCTGATCGTTGGCTTCCAAAACACACTCCTGCACACCTTCCTATTGAATGAGCTCTTCACACGTTCCGCCATACAAGCACTCAAGCAATGCCTCAAAGAGGCAAATAACACAAAACGCGAATCGTCGTTTCCGCTGCAATGGCGCAAACGGCCGCGCTTTCGCGTCGTTGAAAAATTGCAACCCGCAAAAAAGTTCGTTTTCCAAATCAGGTATATTGAAATTGTCCTCACAACAAAGAATTTATATTTCTATATTTATTTTTGCAATATTTGTGAATATCAATGCGCTTTCAGTTACTTTTTCTGGCATGTCGTTTGCTGAAGCTGCGATCCAGTGATCCCCTAAAGTGACCCAGATGCTCTAGCAGACGACGGAGCAGACGACGCTATTGATGGAATGCAATTTCGCCTGATGCCAGATAAAATCACTAAGTTGCGACAAAAACCGCGAAGAAATGCGCCGTATCTCGAGCTGGCGAATTTCGTGGATATGTTGACCACGAGTGGCACGATGGAGAGCAGCTGCGATGCATTAATTTTCGCGACACTGGCACGCTCACCGGAGATCATGAATCTTAACACCTTAATCTGCGGCCAGTACAAGCGGATTGCTTTGATATCAACTGCGTTACGAAACTGCGTCGATACTGTCGTCACACTAACAGCGGGTCGCACTCGCCGCATCTCGATCGCGTGTAATTTCACAAGCAAGAGCCCACTAGCGCATCGAAGCAGCCATGTTTTCGACTTCGTATCGTTCCGGTAAATACGAGCTGTTTACTCAAATTGAGGTTCTAAGCCTGTGCGTCACGAACGGTGACGATGGCGTCGCGGACGATCTTAATTAAGACTCGCCGCAACGCAGCTGATAACCCAAGCATATGGGCGTTAAAAGTTGTTCACCAGTAATGCAAACGTGGGCATAAAATATCGCTCAGTCGCAGGGCAGTCGCTCGCTGTTCGATTTTCCAGCCTTCCGAGTTCAAGTAGCACGCTGTTGAGCCAATCAGTAAGCAAGCCGCAGTGTGCGTGCCGAGCTTTCGGCAACGACGCCGCCCGCGGGCGCGCCGGGTATTGAACTACGCGCTGCTCCCAGGCTGCCCTAGTAGTCGCTAAGCCTAGCCGGTTTCACACCGGTGCAGCAGCTGAGTGCACATCGGGACTGGCTAGCGCTGAGGTGCCGCTCTCGTCATCGTTTTACTGTGAACCTCGTCTCGTAGTAAAACAAAGATATGCTCGGTTTCCGCGACACCTTCAGGAGCGCAGCCAGCTGTGGCCAGGAGAGCCGCGATTGAGCAGCAGCAATTAAAGGCGCTATGGGAAGACATTTGTTTGTACTGCTGTTATCGCTTCTTCCAACGACTCGATATTGGCCAACGATACTCCATCCGACGGCCTAGTATCGACTTGAACAAACATTAGTGTCGCATTTTTCTGACGCTGGCGGCCGGCATCCTGGCTGGCAAGCCGGCCCCGAGAAGGGCGCCCGTACGTTATCATGACGCTTATTTGTATGTCCGTGGTGCTCATCAAAACCGCCAGACATCCTCCTGTCCGCCCAGATTCTCGTAGCACACAGTCACACTGCGACCAGAGCCCTTTAGAGGAGCGAGTGCGGGGGCGCAGGTGCTAGTCTGTGGTAAAGCAGACGAAACTCTTGACGCCAGTCCCAAAACTTTATTCTCATTTCGACCGAGAATCGAACGAGGATGCCTGTAGGTCGCCCTTGCAGGTGTGAGCAATTGCGTTGTTGATCTGCTGCCTGATCGCAAGCGAATGCCCTTTGCGGCTTGCAAGTGTGAAAGGGCATACTAAATGTGCGCTCACAGTAGCGAGTAACGGTGTGCGCGCAAGTTAAATAACCCATTGGTCACGGGGGGGAGTTCCGAAGAAGTACAACCCTTTTATGGAACTCGCCACAGTGAACGAGCTTTAACGCACCTTTGGCCAATTTGATCATAGCGCTGCCACACGATGGCACGACAGTATTTCTATAAATTCGGAAGTAAAACAATTACCGTCGCCAGGAATCTGTCGTATGACACATCCCACGACAGGTATCTGTCGCGCGACACATCCCACGACAGGTATCTGTCGCGCGGCATATACCATGACAAGCTGTTGTGTCGCGCGAGAGGCCGCACGACAGGTACTTTTGTCAAGTGAAAACAGGCGTGCTAGAAGTCTGTCGCGCGACTGAGCCCATGACAGGCGACTTTGCTGAGGCACGCAGTCTCTGTCGCACGGCACGACTCCCTCTCTCGCACGACAGTACCTGCGGCAGAAACCGATCGCGCGACAAATGCTGCTACAGAGACCTTCTTCGCCCGACAAAATGTAGGAAAGATGTCTGTCATGCGGCAGACCCTACTACAAACACGTTTGGCGCGCGAAAAAACCCCCGACACGAACATTGTCGCCCGACAAAAGGCACGACAAGACAGCTTGTCTTGCTACACAATATAGTGTCGCACGACAGATGCGTGACAAGAAATTCGGTCGTGCATTTTTACCGGGCAGCCATGTGCTGTCCATTGATCTGCCCACGTAGTAAGCCCGGACTAACAATTAAGCTGTAAAGCGCGAAAATGGTAAGGAGCGGTAAGGAACGGGAGACGAAATGATTTTGATAAGCAGGCGCATCGCGAGCTTTCTGGCGGACGCCGCGATTATTTCCCGGCCTCGACGTTCGCGCTTATGCATGTGCCGCCATCTAGTCGCACTTTTTCGAAGCGTGACAACGTTACCGGCAGCTTATTGGTATGACAGTTATTTCAGAGCCTTGTGGTTCCTTCTCGTCTTTCTAAGCGTACACAGAACCTGGATTTAGAAGAGTAATATTGAGTGAGAAAATGTATGTTTGCAGGTTAACTCGATGTCAAAAGAAAAGTGCTGAACTGACAGGGCCTCCGAGATGGTGAAAGGGAGGGGAAATTTGAGTCAATACAACAGGACTTCGAACCTTAGAGCCTTGTTCTACTGTGCTGTAATCGTTTCTGGGCCTCTGTGAAAGTTCTGAATGACGCATCTTAGGCAGGAGAGGAGGGGGTAGTCGAAACGATTTTGAAAAGCAGACACATCGCCAGATTTCTGGCGGACGCCGCGATTATTTCCCGGCCTCGACGTTTACGCCATCTAGTTTTCTCCATGTTTGTGCCGCTGCAGGTGCCGCCATCTAGCCGCACTTTTTTGAGCATGAGTAGGCGACACAGCCCGTTGAGAACTGCCTGAACCACGCCTGACTCATTGGCGAGCTGCGTGATTTACAGCTTCACAGGAGCGTCGATCGCTGTGTGCTTGCCTTTTTGTGCTTTAAGTGAGTAATCAGCTCTGCTAGTTTGTCACACTGGTATTCTTTCTGCGCTGAAATCCTGCCTACGCCTCATATTGGTACTAGAAAAACCGAGGACAGTAAAGCAGAAGCAGACGAAGTTTGACTATCTATAGTGGCTCCATCTCATTACAGGAAGGAAAACTAGGTTATTGTATATTTTCCCCGAATAGATTGTGAGTGTTTTCCTCCATGATTAAACATGACTGTCGTTCTAAATAATTTTTTCATTGTTTATGGCAAACCAAACCCAAAAGAAAGTGTTTAGAAGATATTGCCCTACCTTGCGGAATTAAATCAGCTCCAAAAAGCGCTTTCCACACTTCACATAGCCGAATGTAGTTAAATCTCTGGCTGACAGGTGGCAAAACCGTCTGCTCAGTGACTTAAAATGGCCACCACGTATCTGAACCGGAGTTTCGCAACTGGTGCGATAGAAGTCGGAGAGCTGTTCGTACTTGAAACTGGATGAGAGATAAAATATGAGACGCGAGATATTGCCGCAGATTCCCACTGTTCACTGTCACCCATTAATGAGAAGTAGAGCGTCGCGAAGTATCAGCGTTGAGCAAGCCGTCTCGTATCCCGGCCGACGTCGACGATGCTCAAGCGGTCGCCGAAAGTATTCGGACGTGGGATGTATTAATATGGAGCTATCATGGAAAAGAACCACCGATTGAAATAACTGAACAACTTCGCCCGTGTATATAAATAGCTATTTGGTGCGCATTTGCTTCAACCGCACCTGTGGTTAATTGGCTTAGGCGCCCGTCTCGTCTGCGGGAGGTGGTCGGTTCGAAACCCACCGGTAAAAAATGGGCACAAGCGGCGCCCGGCTTTCTTTAGGGGTGTTCGCTTGGGAGAAGCTCCGTAAACCCCGCTGCGCCCCTCGCGGGCTAAACCCTAGTTTCGAACG
The DNA here is from genome assembly GCA_030143305.2 of Amblyomma americanum. Taxonomy (NCBI): domain Eukaryota; kingdom Metazoa; phylum Arthropoda; class Arachnida; order Ixodida; family Ixodidae; genus Amblyomma; species Amblyomma americanum. The sequence goes on along the minus strand of JARKHS020012456.1, from coordinate 60,613 downwards.
ACCTCGCAGCCTGCAATATGTGGTACTCCGGGCAACGTGTGATAAGCAAAGCAACAGCAAACAAAAAAAAAACATGGGTGTGACCGTGGCGGGGGTTCTTCTATTTTGTCCCGCCGCCAAACAGGTGCAATTTTGGGCGAGTTTCCACTGACCGTGCATCTGCACCTGTCTGTTGTTAACTGTGGATTAGAGTGTACCGGATATTTCACCGAAACCGTTTCGGAATTTTTAAAAATGCATTTTTTCTGAGTTATAAGAGCGTTCTCTTCGCAAAAGCATTGTTAGCAGTGTAGCGCATCATGATACAACACGTGCGAACTACTAGGCTGGTTAACCAGCGAATAGCTAACTTCATTACTACACTGTTGGTCTCCCTGTTTATTTAGAGGCGTGTACCTCAAGTGATATTTATATCAGTTTCAGAATTCCCAATGAGCAATTACATTCGGCACTGTGGCCAAAAACATTTTTACTATATCGTGACAAAATACATGCGCTTTTTAGAAGCTTGCAGTTGAAGTAACCGCTCCGGTGCACATAAAAATTGAAGATCTTAAGCGAAACGCCCGCTGGCCCACAATCCCTAGATTTTCTCGAAAAAAACATGCACTGC